>BJCO01022934.1:2445-19062 GCA_018326465.1 Flaveria floridana
TCTAACCTACCATTTCAATTCATGATAGTTGTTAAAAAGGCCTTGTTGAACCAAGTAGTGACAACCGCCGAGCGATGACAGTGGAAACTACGATTCTAAGCAATGGCAATACGGTAGAAACTGCTTAGTGATAACCAAGCAAAAACAACCACGCTACAACCCCCACAATGGCAACCTTGTCAAGCAACTAGTTGTCAAGTGGATCTGACCTCGGCTCTAATGTAAAGGCAACTCCCGGTGAGCGAAGTGCCAATTACGCTTAAAACTTCACATCACACCCACACATATGTCACGCGGGTGACAACAAGTGCGATTGATAGAACTCTTGACAGTGTTGTAAAACCATTTAACCGATTCTTGCTTGTATAATGATTAGCAATTGAAGGCTTAGCATAATAGGTTTAATTATACATGGAATCAATAAAGTTAGTCTAGTATTTGAAAAGCTTTCATATGTTATTCCTTTGGATGACTTGCTTAAATAGTCATGGTACAACAGAGGCAGAGATAGTGTGTAGGACCGGATATGGTTCAAACAACAGTTTCACAGTTGCAAATTTTCAACTAAACAAACTTAATAGATCAAACAGGGAACCAGGCAATGAAACAATAAACAAGTAAGAACACTCTAGAACAGAAAGATTGGTTTTCGAGGATGGTGTATATTGCTCTCAAGTATTTACAAGTATTGTAAAGCTTCTTCTTAGTCCTAAGACTGATACATGAGATACTTTATACTACAACTTACAGTCGATCATACTTTGAAGGCAGCTGGACACTAATCTAGACAACAAGATCAATGTAGAGTCAAAAGACAGTTTGTATTTTGATTATGACAGGTCATAGCTCACATCCTATTATAATACAATAAGGACAAAAGTACTAAAGTAGGAAATTACAAAAAATACCATATTGTATAGTTGACAAAAGTAAAAATGTAACCACCAACTTGTATAATTGGCGAGTCTTCAGAGCTGACAGCGGAAAGGTATGCTGCTTTTGTCAAAAGTATGTCAGTCTTCTTAGTCTTCGGAAGAGTTTAGTATTCAAGCTTCATGTCCAAGAGATCATGCTCAGACAAGTCAAATATGCTTTGCCAGAAGAATATTTGTTAACCTCCTTGATCTCTTGTGACATACCATCTGTCTGGGTTTGGAGAATACACCTAAAACATGAGAGGTCTCTCTAGAGGCTCTATATATAAGGGAGTTGGTTGAGCAGCTCTTTTGGTTGACCCTGAGGATGTTCTGACTCATTCTGAGGTGTAGAGATGGATGCCTTAGACTTCTTCTTTCTTGACTTCAAGTCTCTTCCGATGGCCATCCTTTTCCTTTCTATATTTTAACTGAGAAGGTTGGTCTTGATCACCTTTTCTTTCTTTTTCCTTCTCAGTCCTTCCTCTACATATGTTTAGAAGAAGGTTTAGGACCTTGTTGTGGGTCAGAAGATGAAATTGGTTGCGGTTTAGCAGTAGGTCTTGGTTTTGTTATCTGTTTGGGTTGAACATTGACCTCAGCTTCAGGTGCAACTTGACTTAGAAGGGAATGCAAGTCTTGAAGCTCACTCCTTTTAATCTTCTGCATGATCACCCTGATGTGCTCATCTATTATGGATAGAGTCATGGGACCAAGCCTCCTACTAGAGAACCTATACAGCTTCAAGAAGCTCACCATCTTTTGTCTGTTATCTGACTTTTTCTTGTTGGCTTTGACGGTAGCCCTTGATTTTTCAGTTTCCCCCTCATCTTTCTCTTAGCAGCTTTTCTTCTTTTAACATCTTTTTGTTCTAGCTGCTTAAGATACTCAAACTCTATATAATCATAAGATAGAGGGAGTAAAGCTTCTTCCTTGTAGAAACCTGTGGCACTTAAGTAGGTGATCATGTTCTATCTATCATTTTCTTTGTCTACTTGAGTTTCTTCCTCTACAACCACAGTTTCCACCTCAGGCATCTCTTGAACTGGGGAGAGGACAAGAGCTTGATATAAATTTCTTTTCTTTCTCTCTTCTTCTTTTTTTTGAGAAACAGAGCAACATCCTTAGCCTATTTCCTCTCTCTAGACACCTCTGTGTCTACCAGCTCAGTCAATACATCCAAGGGAATAGAGATTAGATCATCAACATTGTAATTCCTAGTTCCCAGGTAGTTCAATCTGGTTGTCCTTAACTCATCTTCTTAAGTGTTTGGCCTTTGAGCAGCCCTGATTGCAGCCTGCATGTACCTAGGATTCTTTTTTTGTCTTTCTTCCCTTGCTTTCCTCTTCCTCTCCCGTTTCTACTCCTTAACCTACTCTGTAGATAGTACCTTCTTTCCTTTGTCAAACACTGGCCTGTATGACTTGGGGGGGGGAAGAGCTTTGGTCTTCTTGAACTTGTTCTTAATTGGAGCTATAGCAAGGGAGAGGCTGTGAGACACCTTCACCAACTGGTGTCTTACTAAGAGTGTTTGGTTTTGAAGGAGCAGAAATCTCAAGGTTCAAAGAGTCCATAACTGGACCTTTAATTGAGGCTTTCCCTTCAAAGCTAATCTTAGGGTCTAATTCAGTATTCAGTTGACCAATTATTTTTTCTGCTAGCCTTTGTCTGTAAATGCTTGTTCATCTTTTGAACTCCTTAATCACTCTTATTTGAATCCTCTCTATTAACCTGTCAACATGTATGTTTTGACTTGGGTTGACAAGTGGCAGGTTAACTAGAGGGAAGCTTTCATAGAACCCCAGGTTGTAGATGTTAAAGATTTCTTATTGACCCAGGAATCAAGAAAGTACCAAGACCTTTCTTCAAAGTCATACTTTCATCCTGTGATAGGATTATCAGTAGGATTGGATAAAGGTGACATGGCCATTGGTACAAAACGCTCCTTAAATATGATTTGAAAGATGGCATCCACATTAATATGGGCCAAAGTAGGTTGTTGAGTCTGGACAATTGTAAGTGAGGGAGGTGAATCCTCAACGTCCACCTCTGGGTAGTGCTCCCATGTTCTACGATTGTAATAACTTTCTCCCCCTTTTTGGTAGCATCACTTACTTGCATAAGTGAGCTGGAGGTTAGGTCCCTAACATCCATAGGTTCTTGTGGCCATGGTTAAGCATGTCCATCAGGCCTCTCAGCTAGCTTACCTTTGAGATCAGTGATCTTAAGTTGCTGATTGAGCACCTACCTTTGTAAGGTAGCCACCTGAGATTCCAGGTGACTAACCTTTGAAACAAGATATATGCATGTAGCAATCAACGCTTGCATATTTTGTTTCAAGCTCCCTTCACCTTCATCAAAAGAATCATAGGGGGATAAGAGTACATAACCAAAGTCATTCCTCTCACCATCAAATTTTTTTTCTTGGTCTCTGGATTTTCCCTGCTCTGTGACAGTTTCATAAGAAGTGCCAAAAAGTTGGGTTGCCGTGGTTGAAGTCTCAATGATGTAATCACTTGGAAAAAGTAAGAGCCTGTTCCATATGGATTTTTTGAACATGTTCAGAGAGATTCATATCAGTAATGGGTGGATAATGTGGGCTAGACATGGGAGTGTCAGGAGCACTCATCTCTCCTTGAGTAGAGGAAGAGTAATCCATGGTACACATTGAATCCCTTGTCTTTATCATCATAGAATTCAAGGTTGAGAATTGGTTGGTTAAGATTTAAAGGCTGGGGATGATAGCTTTCCCCTGAAGTTTGATCATATGAGTGTTGAGACTTAAGATGACGGCTTAAGGCTGGGGTTGTGAGCTCATCAGGCTGAGCATGAGAAACCTCAGCACCGATACTTGAAGGAATGGGAGTGGTTTGCTACTCATGAGAAATAGGAGCTCTTGTTTACACTTGCCTATGTATTGGTGTGTATATGAGGGCTTGCTCAATCTGAATAGTCTGAGTAAGGGTTCGTTTGGATTTTCTAGTGTAGGTGATGGAGATTTGAGGCTGTGTAGGTGGTTGTAAAGAAGGTGTGGGTTCAACATTGGCTGGGATTGCCAAGTATTCACCTTGAGAAGGTTGCTCTAAGATTTGGGGGAAAAAGGTTGTTTCTACACCATAAAAATCAATAGTGGTTTTCCTCATTATTTTAAAGATGACGGGCTTCATTTGTACAAACTTTAGAATATTACCTGTTCCGCTCAACTATGTGCCCAGTTCATAGTTGAGAATGTGCTGGACATATATAGGGAACATACAGTATTCAAGGGAATTCAAGTTTGCAAGTAAATTTATGTAAACTAAGAGTATCTAAACTTGATCCTCTAGACCATTCTATGAACTATATAGGATAGATCTTCTGGATCTTGGTCCCATCCTCAATGCTTGTTAGATGATGAGTGGATGACCATATGGAGGAGGTATTTCCATTGTAAAGATACCTTTCCCTTGCTGAAGGTTTTGATTATGTAGTCACCTTCATAGCCCATTTGATGAAATGATCCATTGACTTCTTCCTTGGTGAATGACATCTTATCATCTTCATTATCTGTAGATGTTGGTTTATGGAGGCTGGAGTGATGAAAACTGGCCTCCCCTGCAATGAAGCTAAGAGTGCTTTCTCACCGTACAAAATAACTTCCTGGCAAGTCCTTCAGAACTCCAAAAGTTTATCTTCATAGAGTGTAGGGTCGATGGTAAGGGCGGTAAGGTAGGAGAAGTGTAAAAGAAAGTTGCAAGTCTCTAAAAAATAAGGTCTTTTTCAGCACTTAACAAAGCAACTTAATTATGTTGTCTATGCATGATGAAAGCTGCTTGTTGGTTTTGGGGTTAAGGTTTGACCATTTTTGAATCTTTTGGAAGAGAGATTAGAAGATGAATGGAGGTTTGTGGAAAAATTTAGGGCTTGAAAGATGCAGATGAAGATGAAGAAGAAGAGAGAGTAAGACCTGTTGGAAAAGCTATTTATATGCTTGCATTTGAGACAAAGTTATTACAAAATATACACTTTGAAATCCGGATGTAGTTCCCACCTTTGAAAAAGTGCCCAAAAAGATAGTTATTTCAAAAGCTTAAAATCACCCGAAGGTAATTTGTATTTGGAAGTTTAAAGAAAGCTTTGAGAATAATTGCTTTGAAAAAAAATGTACTTAGAGTAATTTTGCTTCCGAGACAGATTTGGTGTCGGAATACATTAAGCTTCAGAAGTCATACTCAATGAGTAAATAAAACTTCCAAGGCTTAATTGCTTTCGGAAGAAAACCGTACTTCAAAACATATAAGTACTTAGAAGCATACTTAAGTTTTGAAAGATACATTAGAATTTTTTTCTAAGTTAAATTTCTTAGTAAATAGTTATTAGTTTTGAAGAAATAATTTTCTTCCGAAGCCAAATCAATTTCTTCCGAGAGAAAGTTTGTACATACTTCTTAAAATTCTAAGGAATATTTAGTTATTTCTTCCAAGATTAATAGGGCTTATATGAGTGATAAATTAGACAACAATAAAGACACACACATTTTGAAAACAATTTTAAAATTAATTTAAGAAAATATACTCAAAGTTAATTATCCCAATAGCTGAACAAAATATTTAAATCTCTGTTTATCAAATGATTTTATAAACAGATCAGCATATTGTTCATTTGTGTTAACTTTGACCAGTTTAATCAATCCTTTTTCAAAATTATTTCTGATCAAATGAAATCTGATACTAATGTACTTTGTCTTTGAGTGCTACACTAGATTCTCTATAATTGAGATAACACTATTGTTGTCTATATGGATAGAATCTTCATGAAGTTGAATCCATAATCTAGGATCTGATTCTGAATCCAAAGCAGTTGAGTAAAGCAACTTGTAGCAAAAATTTATTCAGCTTTAGCAGTTGATGCAGATACACAAGATTGCTTCTTGCATTGCTACGAGACTATCCTTCCACCAAAGAACTGACATCCTCCAGATGTAGACTTGTCAGTCATATTGCAGCCACCATAGTCACTATCTATATATGCATATAGATTGAAGTTAGAATTCTTTTGATACCAAAGTCCTAATTTGGGAGCTCTTTTGAGGTATCTAAGAATCCTTTTAATAGCAACTAGGTGTGACATCGTGGGGTTGGCTTGATACCTTGCACGTATGCATGTAGCAAACAGGATATCAAACCTGCTGGCTGTTAAGTACATAAGAGACCTAATCATAGTCCTATATTGATGTTAATCAATACATTCCCCCTCAAGATCAGGTCGTAAGCAGTGTTTCCGGCTATGGGAGTCTTAGCGACCTTACAATCAGTCAGATGAAATCTGGTTAGTATGTCATGTACATACTTTGACTGGTTTATGAAGATGCCATTGTCAACTTGCTTCACTTGAATTCCTAGAAAGAAATTGAGTTCCCCCATGGCACTCATTTCAAATTTATTCTTCATCAGCTTCTCAAATTCTTTACAGAGCTTTTCATTAGTTGACCGAAAGATAATGTAATCAATATAAACTTGAACCAACATCAAGTCATTCCCTTTTCTTTTGATGAAGAGTGTGCTGTTAATAGTACCTATTTTGTAACCATGTTGAATTAGGTACTGTGATAGTGTCTCGAACCACTTCCTTGGTGCTTGATGCAACCCATAGAGAGCTTTGTCAAGCTTGCAGATATAATCAGGATGATCTGGATCTGCAAAGCCAGATGGTTGACAGACGTACATTTTTTCATCTATCACCCCATATAGAAAAGCACACTTGAAATCCTTGGATCTACAAAGACCTTGAAATCCTTTAACCCAGCAAAAGCAAGGAATATTCTTACAGCTTCGAGTCTTGCTACGAGAGCAAAGACATCTGTGTAGTCAATCCCTTACTCTTGAGTGTACCCTTGGACTACTAGTCTTGTCTTGTTCTTGATGACAAGTACTCTATCATCTTTCTTTTTCTTGAATACCCATTTGGTTCCTATTGGCATCTTCCTAGGAGGAAGAGGACATTGGTTCCAAACACCATATCTTTTGAATTGAAGCAGTTCCTCCTGCATTACTTCAATCCAGCTTCCATATCTTAAATTTTAATCTACTTTATTTGGCTTAATCTGGAATAAGAAACAAGAGTGCAGACAAACATTTTGATTATGGGTTTGTCCTCTTATTCTCACCCCAGTTTCAACATCACTAATGATGTTTGTGGTAGGATGTGACTTGTGGATTCTTAGCTGAGGAATCACAATAAGTTGATTTGATAGATCCAAATTTAAGAAATTTAGATATGATGGTTGAGTATCACCTACCACATTAGCATACCCATCAAGTGTGACTTGCTCTGGAGAGTGTGTAATATCATGATGTTGTTTTCAGTGGAGTGGTTGTCAGTATCAAGATATATTATTGATCACTTTCACCATCTCCGTATTCTCCTATATTGGAGATACCTTCATTTGAGTTTTGTGTCTCATTGATAGAATTGTTTGGCACCTCAGATGTATTAGTAGAAGAATTTGTTATATATGTGCTGACAGGATTCCTACTTGTAGTGTTTTTTACTAATCATTTAGTCTTAGATCAGGATCTTTTGCAGATATGTTATATGTTGTTCCCGAAACATCTTCACAAGATTTGTTAAAACAGTTGCTAACTAAATCAAGATCAAATATCCAATCAGGACTAGAACCTTTCACACTTGGAGTGTGTTCATTGAAGATCACATTGGCTGACTCTTCAACTACTCTAGTTTTGAGATTGTATACTTTATAAACTTTAGCTTGAGAAGAGTATCCAATGAAATGTTCATCATCTGTCTTTTCAACAAACTTGGCTATATGATCTTTGGTATTTAAAATGGAACATGAACATCCAAATGACCTGAGGAAACCAATTAAAGGTCTCCTTTTGTGCTATAGTTCATAAGGTGTCTTACCATAGTTTTGACTATTAAAACTCTGTTCAGTACATAGCAGGCAGTGTTAACTGCCTATGCCCAAAAGATTATGGGCAGTTTAGAGTTATAGAGCATAGTTCTTGCAGCCTTAATAAATGTCATATTTCTCTTTTTAGCAACACCATTTTGTTAAGGAATTCTAGAAGCACTATATTGTATTGAAATACCCTTTCATTACTAAATTAATCAAGGATTTGGTTCTTGAATTCAGTTCCTTGATCAAATCTTATGATTTTAACCTTGTGATCACATTGTTAATTTTCAGAATGAAAGATTTTAAGATTTCAGGGGTTTCATCCTTACTTCTAAGAAAGAAGACCCAAGTATATCTTCTGAAATCATCTGTGATCACAAGACAGTATGAAGTTCTTCCTAAACTCCTTACACTTGTAAGGCCAAAGAGATCCATATGTAATAAGTGAAATGGGGTAGTGATTGAGTTCATTTTCTTTGACTTGTGAGACACCTTGTGTTGCTTTCCTTTCATACATGCAACACAATGATCATCACTTGTAAACTTTTTCTTTGGCATTCCATTTACCAAATCATTCTTAATTAGTTTATTCATGTTCTTAGAATTTACATGGCATATTGTTTTATGCCAAAAGAAAGACTCATCACTATTTTCTTTGGATAGAAAGCAAGAAACTTCTCCAGAAGGGGAGTTTTTTTTGCAAATCCATCTTGTACATGTTCCCTTTCCTGGGGGCTTTGAGCAAAATATGCTCTTGAGGAATCATCACCCCGGGTTTGAGAACAATGCACTCATGCTTAGTAAAGAGCATGTTATGTCTCTAGTCATAATATTAAGACACAATTAAAAGGTTGTACACAAGCTCCTTGAGAAACTTTACCTTTTCAATGCTAAGCCTACCATTTGTGTCCCTACCCTTTCCAGTAATGTAACCTCCTAATTCCTCCAAAACCAACTGGACCTTCATCAAGTTTTTCAAAGTTTTGAAGCGAAAATCCATTGCAAATCATGTGCCTAGAACAACCACTATCAATGATCCATACATTACTTTTAGTCTTCAGCTGTTCCTACACATGAAAAGAGATGATTAGTTAAATTTGGAAACCTAAGCCTTGCTGGTCTTGGGCTTAACAAGATGAACTTAATATAGTTCAACAGTCATTGATCCTAAATGCAAGCGTAGGGGATTATTGGCTATTATTGATGAATAAACTTCAGTCACATGGCCTTACTTCATCTTTCACACCATCTTTCGAATACTAGAATTGGCTTTTAAGAAGTTTTTATAACTTTGGAAGTTTTGGAGACTAAACCTTCGGAAGCTTTTGCATCCGCTGCAACAGACTTCAGTGCTTCGTAAGCATTCCTTTTTTCCGAGACCAAACTTGCTTCCAAAGATAGTTTTCCACCTATATTCTTCTGGGTCACCATGATGCTTCCGAAGGAAAATAATTTTTCTTCTAAAGATATTCTCTTTTTCTTCTTAGAGGTCTTATTATTGTTCATATGGATGGTACTCTTAGGAATGTAAATACAATCCTTAGCATAATGAGTTATACCACCACACATGATACATTCTATATGCTTTCTTCTAAGGTTCTTGTCCTGAGAAGAAGGTTTGTCCTGAGCCTTTTCCAGCTCATTATTCATCTTCTTGTATGATGCAACATGCTTCTAAGGGTGAAGCTTGCCTTTGGAGTTGGATGGACCAGCCTGTGCAACAGTGGTGCGCATTGGTTCAACCTTCTTCTCCTTCCCCGGATGGCTTAGACTTGAACTAAGACTTTTAGTACTAGATTCCTTGGTTAAGTGTTTAGTCTTCCTCACTTCAAACCCAACAGAGATAGAGACTTGTTTTTGTCTGGGGTTGAAGGTAGGCTTGATCTTCTGCACTTTCTTTGATATTCTTTTTGCAACCCTGATCAAGTTATTTTTCGCAAGCTTGACCATCCCTGGTCTCTTCTTCTCTTCAGGGAGGTTGTAAGGTAGCAGGAATAGATCTACTAGGCCTTGAGTCGGGTTTTCACTCCTCTCCCCTCACTACTCTCTTTGGTTCTTCCTTGTTGAGGCCTGTAGAGGGAGCTGCAAACTCTTCTCGGTCTCTACGATTGCTTGACTTAAGCAAGTGACCTCTTTTCTGAGTGAACCTCTTCACTCATTTCTGTTTATCCTCTTCTTCAGTTTCATCTTCATCTTCCTCTAGGATAGGATCAATAGAAGGCAGGTCATCTTCACAACTTCCACACATTTGTTCTCTTACTGATAGTAGTGTGTGTAGAACAACTATTTCATTTGATCCAAGTCCCTGCTTGTTCCAGTAACAAACTTTTGCATGCAAGAATGAAGATATAATGTTTTTTAAGGTTTCCTTTTCAAGAACACATTTTTCTGTCTTGTCTTTGCTGATCACAAGCTCAGCCCTGCATTCTGTCAACTTGAAAACAAGATCTTTAATCTGAGTGATGTACCTTGTATGCTTATGTTTTAGAGTAGAAATGGTTTTCTCTAGGTCTTGTATTTTAAGCTTATAATCATTTTCTAATATTTTAAGATAAGCTTTTAAAATGTTTAAGCACTCAAGATCAGGTCTTACTTCAAAGTTGTAGAACCTGTACATATTAACTTTAGCAATGCATTCAGGAGAGCAAAGATGTTCAAATACCTTTGATTTATCATATTTGTCGTCAGGGCTTGGTTTGGGAAGACATCTTCCACCTGAAAAGCTCCAATCAAAGCCTACTTTTTCAATAGCAACTGCAGCTTGTTGCTTTGGTTAGTTGGGCTTCTCAGCTCTTAGAGCTACCTTAGTGTAGTTTGGCCTGGACTGTGTATGGCTACCATTTGTTCTTAGTGCCTTACACTTCCGAGCAAAGTGGCCCATTTGGTTACAGTTGTAATAATTTACATTGCTCTTGTCAAACCCAAATTTTCCGCTAGACACATTGCTTGAAAACTTCCTCCCTAATCTTTTATAGAACTTCTTGGCTATATGAGTGAGAAGAGCCATCTGCTCTACTATTTCCATGTACCCCAGATCATCTGGATGGATGCGGTCCAGGTATTCAAGGGTGAAGAGAAAGTTGCTAGAACTTTTATCTGAAGACATAAAGGCCTGAGAAGAGCTGGACTCTTGAAATGGACTTCCTTGAGTATGGATCTCCTTAGGTGTCTCCGGCAAGGTAATGAAAGGACCCTTTGGTGAGTTGTCACGGTAGAAAAGAGGAGATGATGCTCTAGTTCTTTGTTGTCACTTTCAACCATATAAAGAGCTGAACTCTTTTGGGTGCTAGATGAGATGGGAGAAGGATTCTGCATGTTCATCTCCATTTGGTAACTGCTTAGGATACCATACAGCTCAGTGAGAGTGAGGGTAGAAAGGTTCTCAGTTCTCTTGATGGTCATATAGTAATGTGTCCATTCTCTAGGAAGAGAGAACATGAACTTCCACACTATATTCCTATTCTCAAGTTTGACTCTAACATCCATTAGAGTGTTTACGATCTTAACATATCTGAAGTATTGTTGAGTCATAGTTTCACATGTCTAGTAGGTGAAGTTTTCAAACTACTACTTCACTATGTCTTTCTTGTTCTCCTTAACTTCCTTGGATCCTACACACATTAGCTTCAGTGAATTCCAAAGTTCTTTTACACTCATTCACTTCTTGAAACCACTGTAGATGGAGTTGGGAAGAGCAGTTCGAAGAGCGGTCATGCCTTTCTGATCAATGTCTATTTTCTTCCACTCTTCTTCAGAATAATAAGCCAGTTCCTTGGGTATCATCCCACCTCTAGCAATTGTTGAAGTAGTATTTGGGATGTGAGGTTGAAAGACTGCAGATCTCCACATTTTGTTATCTTGAGACTTGATTAAGTCTTCCATTCTCATGCACCAAGTGTCAAAATCATCAGGAGTGATTAGTGGAGACTTAGTCATTGTGTCGTTTCCATATCATCTTTAGAATGAGCGGTCAATTGAGCAAGTAAGTGAATGTGAAACCGAAGAGTGATTTAAGATAGTGAGATCTTGCAATCAAGAGCCTGAGATGATCTGATACCAATTGCAGGACTAGTTATGGTTCAAACAACTGTTACACAGTTGGAGATCATCAACTAAATACACTTACTAGATCAAATAAGGAACCATGCAATAAAACAATGAACAAAAAGTAAGAACAATCTTCTTAGTCCTAAGACTGATATATATGAGATACTTTATACTACAACCTACAGCCGACCATACTTTGAAGGCTAGCTAGAAACTAATCTAGACAACAAGATCAATGTAAAGTCAAAAGGTAGATTGCTTTTTGACTTGTGACTATGACAGACCATAGATCACATCTTATTGTAATACAGTAAGGACAAAAGTACTAAAGTAGGAAATTACATAAAATAGACCATATTGTACAGTTGACAAAAGTAAAAAATTAATCACCAGCTTGTATAAGTTGGTGAGTCTTCATAGCTGACAGCGGAAAGGTCTTCTGCTTTTATCAAAAGTATGTCAGTCTTCTTAGTCTTCGGAAGAGTTTAATTTTCAAGCTTCGGAAGACTTTTTCTTTAAGCTTCGGAAGACTTCATTTTGGCTTCAGAAGATTTTTGTCTTTGTATTTGGAAGATTTGACACTTAGTTATTTTTCTTTATACATAGCTAAAACTTCCGAAGTACTTCCTTACTTGTACGTCATGGCATGCTAAGAGATCTTTGGTTAGCATCAGCCTTTAAGATAATTATCTTGATCTTACATAGTATATTACAAATTTTATCTAATCAGCTATTTGAATCTATACATTAAATAGTTGAATAGGTTAAAACTAATGTTATCTACCACAATTCTCAGGTAGTTAGGTTAGTTAAGTATGTCGATGATGTGTTGATACGCTCCCTCAAGATGGAGACTCCATTAGAGATACCAATCTTGGACTAGAAATGTATAAGCGTCTGAGTGATTTAGTGAGCATGTCTGCAAGTTGGTCGGCCGAGTGAATATGATGTACATGCAGAGAGCCGTCAGTGACTTGTTCCCAAACAAAGTGATAGTCCAAGGCCACATGTTTCATTCTTGAGTGATAAAATGGGTTGGTGTGGAGATAAGTAGCTATGGTATTATCATATATAAGAGTTCGGTTAGCAAGAGCGAAGGAATGCCAAACTCATGTAATATTTTTTTTTATCCAAGAAAGTTCAGCAGATGCAATTGCAATGGCTTTATATTAGGCTTCGGTAGATGAGCACGAAACTGATTTATGGCGAGTGGACTTTCATGAAATAATGTTTTACTAAGATAAATGCAGTAGGCGGTAGTGGATTAACCACAATTTGTAATGCCCCCACCCCCCAATCAGAATCTGAAAAGCGGTGATATGCAATGAGGTGCCCCGATTTAGGAAGAGACCAAAGTGTATTGTTCCTCTGAGGTAACGAAGTACTCGTTTAAGTGCTTGCCAACGAAGTTGAGATGGCGAGTTCATTCCAAGACAACCTACTGATCGCAAAATAAGATGTCCAGGCGGGTGAACACTAAGTATTATAATGAGCCGACGAGCTTGAGATTTGGGGAGTCAACTTTGGGAGATCCATCTTTAAATAAGAGTATTGACTTCATTGGCTCTTTCCATATGAAATGTGTTTAGGATATCATGAATATGCCTATGTTAAGATAGAAAAAAATCCATTGGTGTAGGTATGACTTCAATCCCTAAGAAATGGTGAAGATGTCCAAGGTCTTTAATTGAAAACTTGTTAGCTAACACTAAAACAAAATGTCCAAAAACTTGAGATTGCTTCCCAGTAGTACAATATCGTCTACATATATCATGAAATAAGTGGTAATATTGTCTCGGTTGTAAAAGAAGAGGGACACATTTGCTTTTGATTTTGAAAAGCCAAAATCAAATAAAAATTGTATAAGCTATATATACCAAGCTCTAGGGGCTTGTTTGGACTAGAAATGTATAAATTATCAGCGACTGAGTGGTTTAGTGAGCATGTTTGCAAGTTGGTCGGTCGAGTGAATATGATGTACATGCAGAGTGCCGGCAGTGACTTGTTCCCGAACAAAGTGACAGTCCAAGGCTACATGTTTCATTCTTGAGTGATAAACTAGGTTAGTGTAGAGATAAGTAGCTATGGTATTATGAACACTTCAAGTTAGAGTGTCTCTATTGAGCTAAATGAACACTTGACTTCCTTGGCTCTTTCCATGTGAAATGTTTTTAGGATATCATGAATATGCCTATGTTAAGATAGAAAGAAATCCATTGGTGTAGGTATGACTTCAATCCCTAAAAAATGGTGAAGATGTCCAAGGTCTTTGATTGAAAACTTGTTAGCTAACAATAAAACAAAATGTCCAAAAACAAAGGATTGCTTTCCGTTATTACAATATCGTCTACATATATCATGAAATAAGTGGTAATATTGTCCCGGTTGTAAAAAAAGAGGGACGCATTTGCTTTTGATTTTGGAAAGCCAAAATCAAATAAAAAATGTATAAGTTGTATATACCAAGCTCTAGGGGCTTCTTTGAGGCTGTAAAAAGATTTCATAAGCTTGTAGACGTAATTTGGGAATCACAGGTGAATGAACCCGGGAGGTTAGGTCATGTATACATCTTCATTTAGATGTGCATGAAGGCATTATTCATATTTAGTTGGCAAAGGGGCCAATCCCGATACAAGGGAATGGAGAGTACCATAGGGATCGTGACTGGTTTCGTGACAATGGCTAAATGTATCAAAGTAGCCCTTACCATATTGATATAAAAAGCCTTTCGCAACTAGCCTTGCTATATATTTGGCAACCAATCCATCGGGGTTGCGCTTAATAGGGAAAAGCCATTTGTAGCTACTAGGGGTGTGGGTGGAGGGTGGTACAAGTTCCCGTGTGCCTATTGCATAGGAGTGCGTTAAACTCATCATCCATGGCATGTCACCATTTTGGATCTTTAAGAGCTTGGTTCGGGGTGGTGGGTTCAATGGTGGCAGGTATGGGTGAATGGTGTTGTGGTTGATAAACATTTCTCTATAATATTTTGGATTGGGTTTGCGAGAGCGACAAGGTGGAGTAATGGGTTAGGTCGGTTGTGGCGTTGAGAACTAGGGACTGGAGGGGGATGTGGTTGTGGTTAGTGGCGTTGTAGGAGAGGTAGACGTAGAAACAGAAGAAGAGGAGGATACTGAGGGGTGATGCGGGAGGGTTGGTAGGTGTAGATATGTGTTGCATTAAATATTTGAATAAGTTAACTAATGTCATCCATAGCAATTCTCGAGTAGGTTAATTGAGGATGCTGATGATATGTTGATAGAATCTTTGATAGTGTTGTTTAATTGGTTCTAGTGAAGGCCCATCATGCAATTCAATCAATTGCATCCTTTAATTTCCCAAAAACTTTGCTGCAAGCATGCCATCCATTGCTCATTTGATTTCCCTTTCAATTCACTTATAAACAATATTGTCGTTAGGGTTATGAACAAACCGAACGATCATGAACAAGGCGTTGATCGTGTTCATTTATTAAGGAATTGAAGTTGTTCATAAACTGTTTAGGAACACTTGGTAAACATAAATGAACACAAACAAAGACAAACAAACACAAACAAATGTTTATTAATATAAACGAACAAAAACAAAAGTTTGTCAAGCTTTAACACAAACTTAACATAATTATCCAAATATACTTGACAAAATTATCATAAATATAATTATCACAAATGTTAAGAAGTTCGTAAAACTTTAGCATATATTAAAGTTGAAAATGATCAAATAGGAATCTTGGCGGATACATATAGTATACCTAGCGCTTCGTAACACCAATAAAATAAAAATATAAAATCTTCATATGAACACCTTATCGAACACTTATGAACATAAATGAATGAACATGGTATCTGTTCATGTTGGTTCATCTAACTTAAAGAAGATAATTTTATTGTTCATGTTTGTTCATTTATTAAATGAACTTCTCGCTGAACTCTTTATGAATTGTTTACTAAATGTGTGGTTCGTTTGCAACCCTAATTGTCATTGCTCATTAGCCCTAGATAGATTATAGATATCAACTTTTTTTTTCTGGGGAAAGTTTAGCATATACAATTGTTATTGAAAAACAAGGGGCTATAGTCTTTTGTAAGCACAAACCTTAGCTTCACGCGTTGTCATTAAAGTCACCCCTTGTTAGGGCTCAAATACGTTACAAATTGAAAACCACATAACCCAAACACGTAGGAGTGAGGCTCAATTTTGTATTTAAATAAAAGGAAAAGTTTCCATGAAGATGAATATGTTAGTTGGAGTTGTATAATAACTTTAAACGAAGTCATATAAAAATATATTTAGGGTTTAAAAGTCTTAACATCATGAATGGAATCGAAAAGAGTTGTAGTTTTTTTATGTATGTCATGGAAAGGGGCAACATTAAATAGTTTCACCGAATGCATCTGTTTCACGTTATCTGGTTTCGCCTTATCCCCCCGCGCCCACACAAATTTAATGGCCCTGAAACCACCAACGGACTCATCTTCCATGGCCTTTTTCCCACCTCACAAACGCAATACAAACAACAACAAACCACCACTACAAACTCCATTAGCACTAGCAGTAGCAGTACTAGCGATAGCATTATGGACCGGAGAAACTCCAACACCCAGCTACTGGAAGAGCTGGAAGCACTGAGCCAGACACTTAACAACACAAACGCTTCCTCCATTCCCACCACCAACAACCGGAGGACTAACTCCCTTGTCCTCACCCGAACCTCAATCCCTCCCATACTAGACACCACTGCCGACGGCCATGAAGATG
>BJCO01023040.1:0-32142 GCA_018326465.1 Flaveria floridana
CAATGTGAGAGGAACTAGCAAGACTGTGAAGTTTCTGATTTAAAGACTCAATTTCAACTTGAAGAATTGCCTTTCCTTTCTTCGTTTCCTCTATTGTTGTTAGATAGAATTTAATATCATTTGCTTGATTAAAGGCAACAACATCAGTTTCCCTAAATTGCTTTCCTAACAATTCAATCTTTTCTTTAAAACTGCTCTCATTTTGTTTTAACACCCTGTTACCTTCAGTGCATAATTTTAAATCATTTACTAAACTATCATTGTGATCTAACAGTCTAGCAAATTTTAAATCTATGCTTTCACGAAATTTATCACATTCTACACAGGCATGTTTATTAAAAAGTTCGTCTTTAGATTCTACCTATGATGTGCCGGAGGTGTCAGCCATGAAAGCAACTTGAGTTTCCTCATTAGTTTGAGATTCTGTGTTCGCAGCAGCCAGTTCGTCTTCAATTAAGTATTCAACTGCATCTATAGCTTCCTCGGTGTCTAAATTGGCATTATCAGCTATGTTATCTCCTTCACTTGTTGAATCATCGTTAAGATCTTCCACCAATGCCATATTAGCTTCAACACTAGAGATAAACCGAAATGTCCAGTCCTGTCCTTCATCTCCTTAAGCAACCATAGATTTGGAATCTTGGCTGGACGAAGTCACGTTCTTTTCTTTGTCCTGATGATTATTTGATGTGAAAGGGTTACCGTTTCTAGTCTTCTTTGGTTTCACGCACTCTCGTTTGAAGTGTCCCTTTTCACCACAGTTAATGCATGTGACTTTTGTTTTATCAAAAACAAAGGTTGTGTCTTTAGTAGCAATCAGGTTTTGACTAGTCTTTTTCATAAACTTCTTAGCTCTTCTAACTGCACTAGCCAGAGCGCACATTATATCCATTCTTTCCAATTCACCCGCGTCAACCTGTTCATAGTCTTCATCAGCAAGATGTCAATTTATAAGTTTTTTCAGCAACTAAACCATCATAAGAGTGCACAACAGCAGCAAGAAGATCCTTGTGTTCCTTAGCTACTTTAACAGTAACATTTCCTAGATTCTCAGTCTTTAACTTTGTTGTATTTGCTTCTGGGATATTGTACTGAGCATCCGATGATCCTTACATTTCACTTCCAGATGACCCACTCTGAGAATTTCTAGATGTGTTGGATACGAACGCTGGGAAGAGGTGCCCCTGATGAAGTAGGTGTGGGAACAACGTTATACAGTGATGGATTCTGCGTATATGACCCTTTCTTTGACTTGTATTTTAGCCTCAGTTCCTCCTCCCTTAGCTTCAAGATAAAATCATTGATGTCTAGAGTGGCTATAGTATCATTCTGTCTCAGATTAGAAACAAAGGGATCCCATTTATCTGGCAATCCATCAGCAAAGCTTGCAACTTTATCTTCCATTGAAGTAGTTACCCCATGTGTGTGCAACTCACTCATCAGATGATAAAATCGGTCTATAATGTCATCCAAGCATTCATTTCCAATGGATGAGAAGTTGTCAAATTCCTTCTTCAGGGCTTTGGCCTTCAGTTCCTTTAACGTGGCATTACCATCGTAATGCTTTTCCAAACCAGACCACAGCTTCTTGGACTGTATATGTTCTGAAAATTGATGGAAAATGTCTTTAGGAATCGACTGTGTCAGTAAGGCATAAGCTTTCTTCTCGGCATTATGAGCAACCTTTTGAACTTCATTCATCCCACTCAAAGTCAGCTTAACACCATTAGCTCCAACCGGTGTAGAGTAACCAGTTTCAATAGCAATCCACAAGTTTGGGTCTACACCATTAGATAAATCTCAAACTGTTGTTTCCATTGTGGGAATTCATCCAAAGTCAATAGTTTTGGAGGTTTGTTTTGATTTCCAATTTCATTTTCCAGCAATAATAGGTTTTGGATTCGTGAGTCCTTTCTAACAGTAAACGCGGTGTTCTGATCGTCCATTTTATCAAAACTTGAGAAGCCTTATGCGACTGAATCACTCGTGCGATTGAAAATGCGAACGAGTTCAATCGTACGAATGGAGAGTGCGAATGGATTCAATCTTACAATTCAAGTCAATTGTGCGATTGAATTGTGCGATTAGGATTTAGTCGTGCGATTAAGCCAATCGTGCGACTGAGACTGCTGAATTTGAAAAATTCGAGATTTTGAACACGTTTAGACTCAAAACGATTTTGCACAAACCCTAAACTGTTGTAAGTCGAAAAGTTCAACACTTTTGAATCATGCACACGTCAAAAACTCGTTTTGTATCAAAAACAAAGAATTTTTGAATAAAAACGTTAACTATAACCAAAACGCCGATCGAATCCATGAAGAATCAAGACCCAAAGCTCTGATACCACTTGTTAGGACCATGTACGGACGGAGTACAACAGATTCAACATGTAACCTAATCAAATAGTGCGGAATCCTATTTGATTGGTGATCCAATTAGTGATAACGAAAAACCCAAATCGATCTAACAATAGAACAACATTAAGAATGATTAGAAAATGATCCGGGACGAACTATGAACTTGGATGGACGAGATAGAACTCTCTGGACGGCTAGGGTATGAAAGAAATCGAAGTGTTACGTTTTTTCATGAATTATGTGGTATTTATAAGTTTCAGTATACAGTCGTACGACTGAGCCATTAGCATGGTTCAGTCGTGCGACTGAGCCATACGATTTGTTCATGCGCACGATTGAAACATACACTTGGTCCAATCGTGCGACTGAGCCAGTCTCATGACTCAGTCATGCGCCTGACCCAATCACCTGGTTCAGTCGTACGACTGGTCCATAAGCATGGTCCATTAGCATGAATAACCATAAGACTAAGTCAAACACATTCCTGAATCGTTATTAACTCAGAACTGTGACTGACTACTATAAACCTATATATAATATTCATTCAAGCGTGTAATTATAAATGATATAAGATTAAAATACATTCAATAGCATATATACATTCAACCACATATCATATTGCCAAAATATCAATGTATTACACACATATGTAAGATTGAAAGAGATAAACATTAAAGTACACTGAACTAGGGACATTATGTATCAACACCTTATTTCAGTATGTTTTGTCTTAGAGTGCTTGATCAATTTTTTTATGATAGAAATAACACTCTTATTGTCCATATGGATAGGAGTCTCCATGAAGTTGAAAGCATAGTCTAATATCTGATTCTGAATCTATAGCAGTTGAGCACAGTAGCTTGTAGCAGCAATGTATTTAGCTTCAACAGTTGATGTAGAGACGCATGATTTCTTCTTGCATTGCCAAGAGATGATCCTTCTACCAAGAAATTGACATCCTCCTGATGTGGATTTCTTGTTAATGTTGCAGCCACTGTAATCACTGTCAGTGTAACTATAAAGATTGAAATCCTTGTTCTTAAGATACTAAAGGGCCAGTTTGAGAGCTCCTTTAAGATATCTGTTTTGACAGCAATTAGGTGAGACACCTTACGAGCAGCCTAATATCTTGCTAAGATGCAAGTTGCAAACATGATATCATGTCTGCTTGCAGTGAGATACATTAGAGATCTAATAATTGCCCTATACCGATGTTGATAGTCCTCCCCCTCGAAATCAGGACAAAGATTGTGATTTCTTTGTATAGGTGTCTTAGTTGGCTTACAATCTTTCATCTCGAATCTTTCTGAGATATCCTTGACATACTTAGATTGATTGATGAAGAACATTTCTTCCATCTGTTTCACTTGAATTCCTAGGAAGAAATCCATCTTTCCTATAGAACTCATTTCAAATTTCTTCCTTATGATGCTTTCAAAGTCTTTGCACGTTTGGTTATTGGATGAACCAAATATAATGTCATCAACATAGACTTGTACAAGCAACATATCTTTCCCAGACTTCTTTATGAACAATTGTTGGGTCTGAAAAATAGTCTAATATTATCAACTCAGTCAAAGTCAACAAAAGTCAACATTGAAGTCAAAGTCAATGTAAAAGTCAAGACGACACGTTCGGGATGAAGATTAGTAGTAAGACTTTGAAGATACAAAGAACACGGGTCTTATAGTTAATATATATTTTGTTGTCTATTGTTGGGTCTGAAAAATAGTCTAATATTATCAACTCAGTCAAAGTCAACAAAAGTCAACATTGAAGTCAAAGTCAATGTAAAAGTCAAGACGACACGTTCGGGATGAAGATTAGTAGTAAGACTTTGAAGATACAAAGAACACGGGTCTTATAGTTAATATATATTTTGTTGTCTATTGTTGGGTCTGAAAAATAGTCTAATATTATCAACTCAGTCAAAGTCAACAAAAGTCAACATTGAAGTCAAAGTCAATGTAAAAGTCAAGACGACACGTTCGGGATGAAGATTAGTAGTAAGACTTTGAAGATACAAAGAACACGGGTCTTATAGTTAATATATATTTTGTTGTCTATTGTTGGGTCTGAAAAATAGTCTAATATTATCAACTCAGTCAAAGTCAACAAAAGTCAACATTGAAGTCAAAGTCAATGTAAAAGTCAAGACGACACGTTCGGGATGAAGATTAGTAGTAAGACTTTGAAGATACAAAGAACACGGGTCTTATAGTTAATATATATTTTGTTGTCTATTGTTGGGTCTGAAAAATAGTCTAATATTATCAACTCAGTCAAAGTCAACAAAAGTCAACATTGAAGTCAAAGTCAATGTAAAAGTCAAGACGACACGTTCGGGATGAAGATTAGTAGTAAGACTTTGAAGATACAAAGAACACGGGTCTTATAGTTAATATATATTTTGTTGTCTATTGTTGGGTCTGAAAAATAGTCTAATATTATCAACTCAGTCAAAGTCAACAAAAGTCAACATTGAAGTCAAAGTCAATGTAAAAGTCAAGACGACACGTTCGGGATGAAGATTAGTAGTAAGACTTTGAAGATACAAAGAACACGGGTCTTATAGTTAATATATATTTTGTTGTCTATTGTTGGGTCTGAAAAATAGTCTAATATTATCAACTCAGTCAAAGTCAACAAAAGTCAACATTGAAGTCAAAGTCAATGTAAAAGTCAAGACGACACGTTCGGGATGAAGATTAGTAGTAAGACTTTGAAGATACAAAGAACACGGGTCTTATAGTTAATATATATTTTGTTGTCTATTGTTGGGTCTGAAAAATAGTCTAATATTATCAACTCAGTCAAAGTCAACAAAAGTCAACATTGAAGTCAAAGTCAATGTAAAAGTCAAGACGACACGTTCGGGATGAAGATTAGTAGTAAGACTTTGAAGATACAAAGAACACGGGTCTTATAGTTAATATATATTTTGTTGTCTATTGTTGGGTCTGAAAAATAGTCTAATATTATCAACTCAGTCAAAGTCAACAAAAGTCAACATTGAAGTCAAAGTCAATGTAAAAGTCAAGACGACACGTTCGGGATGAAGATTAGTAGTAAGACTTTGAAGATACAAAGAACACGGGTCTTATAGTTAATATATATTTTGTTGTCTATTGTTGGGTCTGAAAAATAGTCTAATATTATCAACTCAGTCAAAGTCAACAAAAGTCAACATTGAAGTCAAAGTCAATGTAAAAGTCAAGACGACACGTTCGGGATGAAGATTAGTAGTAAGACTTTGAAGATACAAAGAACACGGGTCTTATAGTTAATATATATTTTGTTGTCTATTGTTGGGTCTGAAAAATAGTCTAATATTATCAACTCAGTCAAAGTCAACAAAAGTCAACATTGAAGTCAAAGTCAACGCAAAAATCAAGACGACATGTTCGGAACGAAAAAATTAGTAGTGAGACTTTGAAGATACAAAGAACACGAGTCTTAGAGTTAACATATATTTTGTTGTCAACAAAATATATATTTAATCTTTATTTGTCTAGTTTGTGTCTTATTTGTAATTTCATAATTATCATGTTTTTATCATAGTCTAGGGGGCTAATTGTCATTAAGTCTAATTGTCATTAGACTATATATAGCTAGAGTCATTAGTGTGTTGTCAAGCTTGTATGAGCTAGCTTTGAGGGTTTTCATGTAATTAACATCTTATGCAAATCAATATGGATCAAATAGGGGTTTTTCATTGAAGTTCTTGTGTGTTCATCCAAGTTCTTGATATTTTATCATTTTGATCCAAATCTTTATTAATATTTGATGATTCAAGTGCTCTTGGACCAACAATTAGGTATCAGAGCCAACTTGAATCAATTCCTATTGATGGTCTGAAGATTTTGTTGCTGATTTTTGAAATTTTTTTGAGAGAGAAAATAGGGTTTTAGAGAGAGAAATTAGATCTGAGTTTTTGTGTTCTTCAATATCACTGATTTTGATCAGATCTACAACATTTCAAAATATATTTACCATATTTGATATCATATTTTACATCTACAAATCAATTTCTACAAGAAATTGAAAAGAAATTTGTAGTTTAAAGGTGTTTCTCTCTCACACACACTCTGTATGTTCTTGGTGTTCTTAGCACCCCTTGAAGAACCTTCAAATATTCATGGTGCGAAACTACATCATTTGAACGAAAGTTCATCTTTTGTCGAAACTAAGTGTTGAACCAATCAATGAAGGTCAAATCTCTATCCACCCTGAATCACCTAAGCCTGTGAGTGACAAATGGAAAAAGAAACTAACTCCTGAGGAGATTGAGGAGGAGGAAAAAGAGAGGAAGATGAAGTTAAGAGGAGAGAATTTAAGAGGGAACCAAGGCTTTATGGAAGCTGCAATCAAGGCTGCCCTTAGGCTAAACACTCAAGATAATGAGTTAAGGGTAGCCAGATTGAACTACTTGGGGACCAAAAACTATAAAATAGATGAACTCATCTTTTTTCCCTTAGAAGAGTTGAATGAACTGGCTGACACTGAGCTGTCAAAGGAGAGAAGGGAGGCTAAGGATGCAGAACTGCTCCTCAAGATCAAAGAAGAAAGGAGGAGGAAAAGACTCTATAAACAAGCTCCTACTCTCTCACCCTAGTTCAAGAAAGCCCTGAGACAGAGGTTATGTCAACTGAACAACAACCTCAGGTAGACAAAGAAGCAGATATACATAACATGATAAACTAACTGAGTGCCACAGGCCTCTATCAGGTCTCTGCACTTCTTCCCTTGTCCTAAGAGTACATAGAGTTTGAGTACCCCAAGCAGCTTGAGCAACAAGTGATGAAAGAATAAAAAGTTGCTAAGAGGAAGATGAGGGAAGAAGCGACAAAGTCAAAACCCACCATCAAAGCAAGTGTGAAGAAGTCTGCTGATAGGCAGAAGATGGTGAGCTTCTTGAAGCTGTATGGATTCTCCGGATGGAGGCTTCGTCCAATGTCTCTATCCACCACGGATAAGCATATTAGAGTGATCAAGCCGAAGATCAAAAGGGGTGAGCTTGTTGACTTGCATTCTCCACCAAGTCAGACTGCACCAAAAGTTGAGGTCAAGGTTGATCCATAAGAGACTACACAACCAGGACCTAATGTTGGACCACAACCAACTTCATCTTCTGCTCCACAGCAGGGTCCGATCCCTGTCCTTCTAAACTTGTGAAGGAAAAGGACCCAACTGAGGAAGACCAATAAGAACAACCTGGTGCTGAAGGCCAGTCTCCTCAGTTATAATCTAGAAAGAGGAAGAAAAGGACGGCCATGAAAAAGGACAATAGGAAGAATAAGTATTCTAAGGCATCCACCTCTACACCTTAGGATGAGTCGGAGCATCCCGAGGTTGCTCAAAAAGAGGCTGTTGAACCAAGTCCAACCAATGTAGATCCTCTTGCTGCTGGGAGACCTATCTTGTCCTGGACCTTTGTTGCTAATCCAGTCAAATGGTATATCACTAGAGATCATAGAGGTCAAGACATTTATTTTTGGCAAGACATACTTGACCTTCCTTTGCATTATCTTGGTGGCATGAGTAGATGCTATGAGAATCTAAGGGATCCTGACCAAATGATGAAAAAGGGAATGTTCTTGATCCTGATGAGGACTCTCAACAGATAAACATCAAAACTCAAGGATCTCTTCTATTTTGGTAGCATCAGCCTAGGGGAGTTTGTAAGGATTACACTTAGAGGCTGATACAACCAAAGAGCTCTCAGCATGCACTACTAAAGTATAAGGAAATTACCTAGTAAAATTTTACACAACTTAATGAAATATGTTATGTAAAATCTTCCGAAGCCAAATGCCCATATCTTCCGAAGCCAAAGATGAAGTCTGCTGAAGCATTAGAGACAAAGTCTTCTGAAGCCAAAGATTGATTTCTTCCAAAGATAGAGAAGATATGCTTTCTTTGATCACCTTTTGACAAAAGCTGAACTACTTTCCGCTACCATCTCTGAAGACTCAGCAACTTAGATGAGTTGGTGAAAAGGTCCATACTTTTGTCAACTGTAGATTAAGGTCATTGGTCTGTAACTTTCTACTTTTGTACTTTTATTATTTTTGTAATATATTAGGATGTGAGCTATGGGATGTCATAGTCACAAGACAAAAGGCAACCTGCCTTTTCACTATACATTGATCTTATTTTCAAGATTAGTGTTTCCATCTGGCTTCCAAAGTATAGTCAGCTGTAGGATGTAGTATAAAGTATCTCAAGTATTTGTCATTCTATGTATGCTTTGTAACACTTGTAATAGAACTTGAGAGCAATATACATCATTCTTGAAAAACAATATTATCTTGTTCTTATTCTTGTTCTGTCTCATATTTACTTGTATTCTTAGTATTATCACTATAAACCTGGTTCCCTATTTGATCTGTTAAGTGTTTTAAGTCTCTTCTCACTTTGAAACTGTTGCATTGACCCCCTTCTACGGTACTGCACAAAGCTTCCGTGTGTTCTCCGTTACTTGTGTGGACAAGTCCTATGTTATAGAGCATATAACTTCGGTCATAGGGATCAATTTTTAGTGACACAGCTTTATAATAATTCTTTAAAGCTTCCACATAATTTCCTTCAAGCTTTCATGTGTTCTCCGTTACTTGTGTGGACAAGTCCTATGTTATAGAGTATATAACTTCAGTCATAGGGATCAATTTTTAGTCACATAGCTTCATAATAATTCTTCAAAGGTTCCACATAATTTCCTTCAGATTGAGCTGACATTCGTTACGCTCGTCATTCAATTCAAAGAATCTTCGTTACAGAACCTTACATGAGATTTTCATCTCATACGGCTCCTCCCTTATGTGCATAATAATAAAATGATAAAGAAGATTAAAATCTTCACATTATGAACTGAGTAGGGCTAGTGCTTTTACAAGAAATCTCTAGCCAACCATACTGCAAGAGATCTTTACTTATCATCAAATAGAGAGAAATGATTCCCAATTTCCAGAAATTAGTCTCTTCAACAACCTTCAATAGTTATACGGGTATCAAAAATACAAATGAGATGGATGTTTATTGTCCCAACCATTCTTTTAGTCCCAAGCATGCTAAAGATAGGGATAATTTATAACAAAGTTTTAGTGTTGTTGATTCCTAGGTGTAATGCTTCTTCCCCTGTGCTGCTACAGGACCGGTGAAGGGGGTCAATGCAATAGTTTCATAGTGTTGGAGAGCTATAACACTTAGTAGATCAAATAGGGAACCGGTTTATGATGAAATAAAGAACACAAGTCAAACAGAACAAAAGCAAGAATACACTAATATGGTTTTCAAGAATGATGTATATTTCTCTCAAGTTCTTACAAATCTTACAAATCTTACCATTAAGTTATAAGTACATGAGATACTTTATACTACATCCTACAGCCGATCATACTCTGAAGGCCAACTGGAAAAACTAATCTACACAGCAAGATCAATGTAAAGTCAAAAGGCAGATTGTCTTTTGACTAGTGACTATGACTTGTCATAGCTCACATCCTTATCTAATACATAAAGGATAAAAGTACAAAAGTAGAAAGTTACACACATAATACCTTAATCTACAGTTTGACAAAATTATAGATTTTTCACCAACTTATCTAAGTTGGTGTGTCTTCAGAGATGGCAACGGAAAGCAGTGAGCTTTAGTCAAAAGGTGATTCAGAAAAAACATGTATTCTCTGTCTTTTGAAGAAATCAATCTTTGGCCTTGAAAGACTTTGTCCTTGAAGCTCTGGAAGACTTCATCTTTGGCTTTGGAAGATTTGGTCTCTTTGCTCCGGAAGATTTGATACTTAGCATAATTCACTGAGTTATATCAAATCTTTCAAAGTAACTTACTTGTACTTCACATGTGAATGCTGAGAGTTCTTTGGTTGCATCAACTTCTAAGTATAATCCTTAGAGCTTCCTATTGGTATTATTGGACTAGGATTGATCTGTAATACCCGACCATAGGTATAATCTTTCGCTCAATACTAGAATCGAGAATTGAAACATAGCATCTGAGGCTGCATTAATCGAGGATACACGACAGACGAAATTGTTCTATTTCCAAACTTTACCTTTAACAAGCGTAGATTTTTTATTTTCTGTTTTTCCCGATCACGAATCATGTGTATTTCTCGTAAGACTGAGAGTAATAAAAAAAATCAAATCGCACCATCTCTGTAATAGGTAAATGCCTTATTTTCTCTTGAAGTTGTCAGAATTATTCGTAATAAGATATTGACTACAATTGAAAGGTTTTATCAATCAAATTTTCATTTATTCATAATCTAGACATAGGTATCAATCCATCCTATCATTGTTCTTATTACTTCTCACGGGAAAATGATCCCACAAGGAAAAGAATTCTACAATACGAAATAACATAAAAACATATTAATTCTAAAAAAACTATATGGTTCGTCTATTCAATATCAAAAATAAAATATTCAAATTGTTCTTTTTTACATTACAAGAATTGATAAGAACTATGAAATAAATATGGGAACCGAATTCGATTCTATCTTATTGGAATAGTCTACCAACAAAAGAAACTATTCTTATTTGATTGAAGTTACAGGTTAGAATAACCATAGTTGATCCCAGTACCCGTTTACTAACCAAGTACTTTTGGAGCTTGTTTACACCAAAAGCATAATGCAATATTTGATACATTAGACTCACCACATAGATCTCTACATGTCATATCTTAAACATTTCATAATTTAGTGATCATCTCTCATATACAATAATGGTTACTAATGTAAAATTTTTTCCTCTTAAATAACATATCATACTTATAATAAATGATTACATGTGGTGCCACTTGTTATCATCATATTTTACCTCATAAAATTTTTTCCACCTAAAGTTTCTCTAACAAACTTTCCAACAATTATATTATCTTTTTATGTTAAATATTGTATTTTATTAACTATCTTAATTATCACCAAAATCCCTATATCAATTATTTTAATTTTATTTAATCTCCTAAACCTTATAATAATCATCTCATAAAATTCTTATGTTTATTTTATAGATTTGAATTAATAAAATAATTATTTTTCAACCCGTGTATTACGCAGATTACTAACTTAGTAAATAATAAAAATAGTTTGATGAAAGTTATCATCACTAGTTCACTATCTTTATTTAGGATAAGATACAAGGAAAATTAAAATTTAGAAAGCTAAATATAATAGGAAAGGTTCTAATAACAAAGTATTCTAAAACTAAAAAGTATAAGAAATAATCTCAACCATTCATATCATTAATCAATAGTTGAGATCAAAATCGCAGGTAAAAGTTTGTAAGAGAGTTATTTTAGGAATATTCACTTTTGTTGACCTTTTGCAAGTTCTCCCATTTTTTAAAACGTTCATAACTTTTATGTACGATATTATTTTTTGTATAAAAATTACAACAAAAAAACGAGAGTTCTTTTATCTTTAAAACGAGTACAGTATTGTTATGTAAAAAGATTAAACTTTTTTACGTTATTAAGCTTATTTCTTGTTATTATATCTTTAATACAGTTCTTTGTGTCTTTTTATTAGTTAATGTGTTTTTCTGAATACTATTGTGTTTTTCTAAAATAATAAATTTTAAAAAAATATAATGATGGAATAACATTGTTATGTATCTCTAATATGTAAATGTAAGGTTATTAGTAAGGCTGATGCAATCCAAACACTCAAAGTCTTTTCTCCATGCATGCACAAGTATACTAAAGTGGAATGCTTTGGAAATTTCACACTGCCTTAGAAATTATAAGTGTGAAATCTTCCGAAGCCAAGACCAATATCTTCCGAATCCAAAAGATGAAGTCTTCTGAAGCTTCTAGGACAAGTCTTCCGAAGTCAACCATTGAAGACAAATTTCTTCCGAAGACTTTTAACCTAAAGCTGAACCACTTTCCGCTGCCACTTTGATAAGTCACCAATCTTTCATGAGTTGGTGAAAAGGTGAGGTCTTGAGTCTGTAATTTTTCACTTTATGTACTTTATCCTTTTTGTAATATATTAGGACATGAGCTATGACATGTCAAAGTCACTAGTCAAAAGGCAATCTGCCTTTTGACTCTACATGGATTTTGTTGTCTAGTTCATGTATCCAGCTGGCCTTCAAAGTATGACCGGCTGTAGGTTGTAGTATAAGTATTTTTTGGTCCTTGTAACTTTGTAAGTTTGTGTAGAACTTTGTAAACCATTTAGTAAGGAACTAGAAGATCAATATACATCAATCTTGAAAACCAACTGCTTGTGTATTGTTTTAGTTTCTGTCTTATTTACACTTGTGTTTCTTAGTTCTCTAAACTCAGTTTACCAGTTTCCCATTTGAATTGTTAAGTGTTGTCATACACTTTACTCTTTGTGTTGTTGTGTTGTAAAAGTGCATAAACCATTCACCCGGTCCTGTAGTAAAACATAATAATAAATTAATAACTAATTAATCTAACACATTAAAAACAATGACGAAATAACATAATGTATCATTAAGTCTTTTGATCGTCATTGTGTTATCTTAAACACTATAAGTTTTGAAATATACGTGATTGAAATAATATCATTATGTACTTCTAATTGTAAAACAATGATAAATAACAAGTCTATATAATCTATTAAAAACTAGATAACAAAAATAACACATTGTGTTATTTTCAGCACTATGAGTTTTGAAAAATGCATTGGTGAAAGTATGTCATAGTGTATTTCTAATTGTAAAACATAATGGTAGATAACAAGTTTATCATTTATAACAACAATGACAAAAAGAACACAAAAGAAGCTAAAACGTAAAAGACAAATGATTAATACACATAACAAATAATATAAAATATATGACACAATAAACATATAAGACACAATAAGCTAATGCGTTTGACACAATGAACAAATACCCTTATCTTTAAAACAATATGGGTCGTATAGCTTTTTAATAACTCTCCTGAATTTTTCTAATTTTTAATGTTTTCGACTCTACATGTCTTGTATAGAAATATAGTCGAAGTGTAAACGGGTGTTCAATTTATAAGGATGATGTTTGTTTTAATATTAAGTTTTTTTTTAAAATATATTTTGTAAAGCAATATTGGTTATCATGTTGATCCGTTTGTGGGCCGTATATTTGATTGCCCCACTCCCCACCATCTTAATCCTAACACCTACTTCGCCTCCCCTTATAAAATCCTGACGTAGACATCCTTCCTTCCTTCCCTTTCCCACCCTTAACGCTCCTACGTCGACGACACTCTCCCACGTTCTTCCCTATGTCCCTTGGTAACACCATCACTTGCTTTGTTTTTTTTTTGTTTTTTTTTTGTTTTTTTTTTACATCAACACCATCACTTATTTAACACGCACGGATCCCACTCTCCCCACATAACTTCACTTCATACATAATTTCACGTCCGCTATACAAAACAAAAGAAACTTACATCTCTGATAGATTCCTGGCTTTACTCCGCATACAACACTTGTACACTCTGCATGGAAATCTGTACGTTGATTTGGAATTAGTGACTTAAAATATGTAAAATAACAATAAACCTTTCAATTGGCGGGTAAAGCTACAAGTGTACGCTAAAAATACTTTTAGTTTCCCGCTTTTTATTAATTAACTATTCATCCACTATTTATTTATTTATTTATTTAGTTAATTGATTAATTAATTTAGCAATGTTAATAGTGCTTTATATATTTATTTAATTAACTGAATACTTTATGCTGCTTTTTAGTTAATTGAATGACTAATTTATAAATATTGATGGCCCTTGCTTATAATTTATTTAATGCTTTATGACAGGATTTGATAAATTATTTTATTTATACTTAGAAATATTTAAAGTGCTTCCTTTTTAGGCTTTTTACAACCTTTTAAAATACAACAATATTGTTCTTGCCTGTAAGCTAATAATTTCATTTCAGATATAAAAGTTTAATATCATAATTGACTACGCCATTTGGTCACCTCCTTTTGTAAGAATATATATATAATTGCCATATTAAATGAAATAGATGAACAATCTTTTCCTCAATTAATGATGGCTACCTATTTGTATTTCTCTTTTGCCCCATAAATAGATATTATTTTTTATATAAAGTTGCTTAAAAAACTAGAAAAATTATTTTAACTTCTTTTAAGTATATACTTAAGCACAAGGCTTGACGTTATTTTCCATCAAGACATGTACTAAAAAACATATTATTATGTTTTAACCAAGAAAGAACTCATTTTGAAACTTTTCCTAAAAAAGTAGATGAAAAAAAGAAGGAAAGTAATTGAAAAAATTCTTTCTCTTATCCCAAAAGAATGAAAGCACCAAAAGCCCATTTAGTCACTCCACTCCACTCCACCCTTAAATCAAATCACTCTCTCAACACTTTTGCCCACGCTTGTTCCTCCTCCGCCGCACCGCCACCTGCTCCGCCGCACCGCCACCTGCTCCGCCGCACCACCACCGTCCGTACACTCACACTCCCTTACAATGCAGCTAATCTACACTCTCATATTCTTACTACCTTCAACATTCTCTTGCTAGTGACGAAACACTTGCACATACTGCACAACCAATCCTACGGTAATAGATTCGCCAAATCTTGCAAAACCCAAACCCATTTGCATCTCAAAACCCATCTCCTTTCCTTGAAGCATCATCATCATCTTCTTCTTCTGCATTGCTTCCGTTCTACATTTCACATCCATTTTACATCTGTTGATTCGCTCCATCTTTACTGCTTCTGCACCTTCATTTCCCTCAACCCTTTTGGGTTTTTTTCCCCGTCTTCTGCTACATGTTTCTGACACCCATTTGAAGAATCTTTAACTTGTTGCTGTTTTAGGGTTCACTGTGCTTGTGGATGCTGTTAATCTAACTCGGGTTTCAGGAAAAAAGCTCAAAACCTTGTTGAGCTTTTTCTTTCTGTTGTAATGGTGATAATGATGATGTTTAGGGCTTTAGTAGTGGTCATGTTCGTTGTTCGTGCTATGGGCCAGCTTCCTTCACAGGATATTTTAGCATTACTCGAATTCAAGAAAGGCATCAAACACGACCCAACTGGGTTCGTCCTCAGTTCATGGAACGAGGAGTCGATTGACTTCAATGGATGCCCCTCCTCTTGGAATGGAATCATGTGCAATGGTGGTAATGTCGCTGGGGTTGTTCTTGACCATCTCTCCTTATCAGCAGATGTTGATTTGGATGTCTTTGCAAACCTTACAAAGCTGGTTAAGCTTTCCATATCCAACAATTCGATCTCTGGAAGATTTCCTAGAAAGTTAGGGGAAATGCTTGAGTTTCTTGATGTTTCAGATAATCTTTTCAATTCGACTCTGCCTGCAGATGTTGGCAAAGTTGCAAGCTTAAAGAATCTGTCTTTAGCTGGGAACAACTTTTCTGGACCCATTCCAGATTGGGTTTCAGGGCTTAGCTCAATTCAATCATTAGATTTGAGTCGTAACTCGTTTTCTGGAGCGATTCCGCGGTCTTTTGTTCAGCTAAACAATCTCGTTTATCTGAATTTATCTGTTAATGGGTTCACGAAGAGCATACCTAAAGGTTTTGAGGACATGGGAGTTGTTGAGGTTCTTGATTTACATGGAAATATGCTCAATGGCGATTTCGATCCTCAGTTCTTGCTTTTAACAACTGCCACTCATGTTGATTTTAGTGGGAATTTGCTTACAACTTCTTCGAGTCAGACTGGCAAGTTTTTACCTGGGATTTCTGATACTGTTAAGTACTTGAATCTTAGCCGTAACCAGTTGACAGGATCTTTGGTTAGTGGAGGCGTGGCTCAGATGTTCGGGAGCTTAGTTATGTTGGATTTGAGCTACAATCAGTTGTCTGGTGAACTCCCGAGTTTCAATTTTGCTTATGATCTTCAAGTCCTTAAGCTCTCGAATAACCATTTCTCCGGGTTTATTCCAAATGATCTGCTAAAAGGCGATTCGTTGGTTTTAACCGAACTAGACTTAAGTGGCAATAACTTCACTGGTAACTCTTTGCTTGTTATATTCTTTACATATGTGAAGAATTTTGTCTCTTTGTGGGTGTGTTTTTCCTAATGTGTTGATCAAATTTGCAGGGTCAATCAGTATGATAATGTCAACATCCCTTCAAGTTCTTAATTTATCTGGTAATGGGCTCACGGGCGAGCTTCCACTGGTGACCGGTGGATGTGTTGTTCTTGATTTGTCAATGAACAACTTTGAAGGAAACCTGACCAAATTGGTGAAATGGGGGAACCTAGAGTTTCTTGATCTTAGCCGGAATCGTTTAACCGGTCCATTTCCGGAGGTAACGGCTCAGTTCTTGCGGCTAAACCATTTGAACCTTTCTCATAACTCCCTTGATTCCTCCATTCCTAAAGTAATCACTCAATTCCCCAGATTGACTGTCCTTGATTTAGGGTTCAATCTGTTTGATGGGCCATTCCCAAATGGTTTAATATCTATGCCTACATTAGAACAAATTCATCTTCAAAGTAATAAACTTTCTGGACGTATCGATTTGTTTCCATCTTCTTCCATATCTAACGTCTCCAACATTCGAGTTGTTGATATTTCTGACAATCAGCTAGATGGTGATTTTCCTGATGGATTCGATTCCTTGACTGGACTTCAGTTTCTTGATATATCTGGAAACAATTTCTCCGGTTCTTTACCATTGTCTTTGGCTGCACTCACCAGTCTTGTTTCTTTAGATTTTTCCCAAAATCATTTCACTGGTCCATTGTTAAAGAATTTGACTGACGGTTTAAAGAGTTTTAATGCATCGTATAATGATCTTTCTGGTGTTGTTCCTGAGAATTTGAGGAAGTTCCCAGAATCCTCTTTCTTTCCTGGAAATTCCGACTTGGAATTTCCTAATCCTCCTGCGGGATCAAACACACGGGGCTCATCGAGCAAGAAGAAGCCCATCAAAACCATTTTTAAAGTGTTGGTGATTGTTGCTTGTGTTATTGCTGTAGTGATCTTAATCCTTCTAGCTGTTTTCATTTATTACATGAGGATATCACAACGACCAGTATCCCAACAAGTTGGGACAAAAGACGTCCACCGCCAACCTCTATCTGGAAGTGGTGGTGGAACAGTTGTTTCGGCTGGAGATGTTGCAACCTCACGAAAAGGGTCATCATCGGAGATGATTACTCCTGAAAAACTGGGTGCTGGGGCGGTCCCGAGTTTTTCACCATCCAAAACCAGTGGCTTTTCTTACTCACCGGATTCTGGTGACTCGTATACTGTTGAAAATCTCTCCCGACTCGATGTGAGGTCACCTGATCGGTTGGCTGGTGAACTCTACTTTCTTGACGACACAGTGTCGTTTACACCTGAGGAACTATCTCGGGCCCCGGCTGAGGTTTTGGGCAGGAGTAGCCATGGGACTTCATATAGAACTACACTTGATAACGGGTTGTCGTTGACTGTCAAATGGTTAAGAGAAGGGGTCGCGAAACAGAGAAAAGATTTTGCTAAAGAGGCGAAAAAGTTTGCTAATATAAGACACCCGAATGTTGTTGGATTGCGAGGATACTATTGGGGACCAACACAATACGAAAAATTAATCCTTTCTGATTTCATCTCTCCTGGAAGTCTTGCAAGTTTCCTCTATGGTACTGATATGTTGTCAACTATCTTGCTAATTACAATTAGTGATCATTTTTAAAGTTAATCAGGTTGACTAACCTCTCTCTCTGCAGATCGACCGGGAAGAAAAGGGCCACCATTAACATGGGCACAAAGGCTGAAAATAGCAGTTGACATAGCACGCGGTCTAAACTACCTCCATTTTGACCGGGCAATCCCACACGGGAACCTAAAGGCAACCAACGTCTTATTAGACGGTGCAGATTTAAATGCGCGTGTTGCTGATTACTGTCTCCATCGACTGATGACTCAAGCAGGAACCGTAGAACAGATTCTTGACGCTGGGGTGCTAGGCTATCGTGCACCAGAGCTTGCTGCTTCCAAACGCCCGGTTCCTTCTTTGAAGTCGGACATTTATGCATTTGGAGTGATTTTGTTGGAGCTTTTGACTGGGAAGTGTGCGGGTGATGTGGTGTCGAGTGAAGACGGTGGTGGTGTTGATTTGAATGACTGGGTTCGGTTGAAGGTGGCGGAAGGGCGTGGGCCTGATTGTTTTGATGTGGTTTTGATAACGGAAATGGGGACACCGGCTGCAGATAAGGGAATGAAGGAGGTACTTGGGATCGCGTTACGCTGTATACGGCCGCTATCTGAGCGACCTGGGATCAAGACGGTTTACGAGGATCTTTCGTCTATATAGGTGGTTAGATTTTGATGTTTTTTTTTTCGGTTTAATTTGACTTAGATTAGGGATTGAACTAGGGGAATCAATGGTTTATTGTTCCCCATTTTTATGGTTTTGGTAATCTTTGAAATGTATGTTGTTGGTTTTTCTGTGGAAAGAAAAGCAAGGTTTGATGAATTGGTTTGATGAATTGGTTTGAAGTTTTGGCATGCTTGGACGGATATTAAGGCGGTGTTTGGGATAGCTTTTTAAAAATAACTTATCGAATTATTGATTTTTCCAATAAGTTAATATGTTAGTATGGAATGACTTATTAACTTATTATCTCACAACACTCACATTGCCAAACACTATAAAATGACTTTTTGACTTTTTAATTTTTCAAAAGTTAAAAAGTTAAAAGTTGATAAAAATAAACACTCCTAAACACCCACTAAAAAGTATGGATTGAGAGGGCTTGTTTCTGGTCAATGCAGTTGGAAATTGAATAAAGGTTTCTATTTATTTTTAGATAAAATTTTCCACTATTTGAAGTAAATTTATAAAAATCAGAGGAAAACTAAAATCTTTTAGGGGCGTGAGTTGATAAGTTCCAACTCACACAAGTCACAAGCATAATAAAAGAGTAAATTACTCTAGATGAATACACTAGATGACTAGTGTTTCAAAGCCTAATCAGCTAGTTGGGTTAATTTATCAGGGAATAACTCGTAAGAGCGTTTAAAACCGAATATCTGAAAATTTTTGATACTGGATTTTAATACCCGTATCTGAATTCAAAATTTTGGATTCGGGTATCTGAACGAATATTCAAATTATAAACAAATATATATTATTTAATAAATTTGTATAAAAATTTATTAATTTTTATTAAAAACACTTTCGAATATCTGAAATTTTTATAAAATATCTGAAATATTTGAAATTTATATTTATATTTATTTTTATAAAGTTTTTATAAAAATATTTTGAATAACTGAAAATTTTCAAAATCACTATTCGAATCCAAATCAACAAATTTTAGATATCTGAAATTCGGATGTCAGAATTTTTGAATATCCAAATTTTTGGATATTTTGTATTCAGATTTTAGAATATTCGGTTATGGATTCAAGAATTTTTGCACGCCCTAACTAACGATGCATCAGTTCAAAAGGGAGCAACATCTAGCTTTTTGTATAGTTTCTTACACTTCATGAAAATTTTGCAATGACAATATCCCAGTATCATCCAGTCATTTATTCTACTTATGCGTTTTAAACCCTAAAATTTAAAGTTTAATATCTAAAAAATCTAAATTTTGAAAATCTATAATTTAAACTAGAAAAACACGACTGAAAAACAATGCTTGCATCTTGTTAGCTTGTGGACAATGAATTAAGCAAAATAAAAGAAAAAAATGAATAAAAATTAAAAACAGAAAATAAATGAAGGAAATGTTCTAGAAATAGAAGGAAACTAAAGCAATTAGAAAAATTATGTGTTTTCATGTTGCAAGGAAGAGAGAAAAGTTGTAGTGCTACTATTATACTCTTATAAATCATAAATCATAGTAGTTTGAAAGTATAAAACTAAAAACAGTAGAATTATATAATTGTATTTGCTTACTTTCCCTCTAAATCATTTTGATTAAAAGAATAGTTAACAAGGATGATTATTTCCTTCAACTTCTCTCTTTAAAAAATACCTGGGAACAAAAATTAAAGTCACTTATCCCACAAAAGTTGTGCTTACATTTTTGTCGGCTAGAAAAATACTTAAATGTAAATGATAAAACTTATGAACAAACTTTTATTTGTAATATTATATGAAAAACTTGATCGTAACCTCTTTATAATCAAGATAAAAATCTTGAGTAATCATATGAAGTGAAAATTTTTGGCATGCTTACGAACTTAGTGAATTTGCATGGATGAATCATCTTGAACCAAGAACCATGGGTTTTTATTTTTCTATTATTTTTATAATAATAGCTCCTTATATAAAGGCTAGACACCCCACCACTTGTAAGGCCTCGATTCAGAGGGACCTCACAACTAGCTTTACACTTAATGTACATAATTTCTCAAACTAAACTTTGATTAAACACGAGCAGCAGAATATTCAAAGCGTTGTCTACATTAGTGTTATTACGTAATGTGTTGAAAAATGTAACTAAAACATAATTAAGTATGCCAAGATGCTAGTCTTGAAAAATGTCAGGTAACATCTAAATCCATACAAAGTTGTATCCTTTCATTAATTCATATTTTTTTAACCTGATATACATACTAAAAGTAAGCATTATTGAGTAAGTTCTAGTTTTACTTTAATAATTAACTTTGACATAACTATAACGTTATCTGTGATTGTTACTTTATATTTAATCATATTATATCATACACCTCACTTTAGTTTTACCATTTAAATCATACAATCTCAAGTAACTTTAGCATAAGCATTATCTGTACTCAATCTATGTACATTAGTTCAAGAACCCTTTAACTACTTATTTATCTTTGATTGTACTTTATCTTTACTTTAACATGAGGTTGTAATTGTACAAGATTTCATTATACATTGCTTGCGTAGTATGCAATACTCCTTTAATTATTACGAATGCAAGACTCTTGTCGCTTACCTTTACGCAATACTCATATCATGATGTTTGAAATACATCAAGACATCTGTGCTCGCAAGACACTTTTAGCATTCATTATCTTTCACAACTGTGCTTTAATCGGGGTAACTATTCTTGAAATATCATTCAAGTTCCTTTGTTATTTCACATGCAAAACTATAGCTAAAAACCATCTTTTATCATTCTTTACTTTAGCTTTCTTTTACTATTGTTAATCTTTAGCTTTTTATCATGCTTTACTTTAACTAAGCTTTAACTGTAGTGTATGCGACACCGATGAAGGGGTCAATGCAATAGTTTGACAAGGTGGAGAGACTTAGAACACTTAGCAGATCAAAAGGGAAATGGTTAGGATGAAACAATGAACACAAGTAAAAAGAACAATAACAAGAACACTCAAATATGATTATCAAGAATGATGTATATTGTATTTCAAGTTCCTACAAATGTTACAAAGCTTATATTAGAATACAAGTACTTAAGACACTTTATACTACATTCTATAACCGACCATACTTTGAAGGCCGGTTGGAAACACTAATCTAGACAACAAGATCAATGTAAAGTCTAAAGACAGATTGCCTTTTGATTAGTTACTATGACATGTAGGCACTACATCCTTTACGTCTGGAAAGTCACACAACTGGTACATCAGACAATTGTGGTATTGACGCGTCCACATCCTTTACATAAGCCAGGTAGGCACTACATCCACGTCTCATGCACTTCTCTGCCACCGCCATCGAAATCACCTTTGGAACCGTAGTGACGTGATCGCCGTAGACCGTCACTGAGCTTCCATCGGGCGCAATTAATCGAATCATATTCTTGCGACACACGATATTCGCCTCATAGGTCGCTAACCAATCCATCCCTAGTACTACATCAAATCTGCGAGGGGCATCACAAATAGTTTAGCAGAAAACCTATGACCTTCTAGTTCTATGTCGCAGTCTTTTATCATATCAGAAATTTTAGTAGACTTACCAATTGCAGTTTCTACATCATAATGCATTCATACACACATACACACGGTTATCATACATAACAATTGTAAAAATATTTTACATGCATTTTCAGCCCAAAAATGTTTAAAACACATAACCGGGGTCTAGAACTCACCTAGTGTAGCTTTCAAGTAACACTTCTTCAAACTTGAGCTCACAAGGAGTTCTAACACCTAAACACACAAAAAACACACAACCGAACACACATAAACACATAAGAACGTGTAAAACTCGGTCCCAAAGCTGAAGACTCAGCTGAAACCGAACAAAACACATGAAAAACTCACCTTTAAGCGAATTTTTTTCTTTCTCGCTCTAAAACCGATGAACCTTGCTGTTCTCTCCTTCTAAAAACTGATGCAGTTGATGGAGCAACATAATAGGCGGCCATGCCCTCCTTTTTAAACATAATAATGTTAAAGTTTGCCTATTGGGCAACTTTAACCCCTTGACTTGGATTATTTCACTTTTCTTTCTTTATTCTTTTCTTTTCTTTCCTTTTTATTAAATTTCCGAGTGTTACACTTTTGACTAGTGACTATGACATGCCATAACTCACTACCTAATATATTACAAGAAGGATAAAAGTACATAAAGTAGAAAGTTATAGACTCAAGACTTTAATGTACAGTTGCAAAAGCATGGACCTTTTCACCAACTCATACAAGTTGGTGAAACATCAGAGTTACAGTAGAAAGTGGGTCAGCTTTATGCAAAATTACATCCGAGGAAAGCTTATTTTCCTCTGTCTTAAAAAAAATCAGTCTTCAGTTCAGTTGGCTTCGAAAGACCTTGTCCTTGAAGCTTCGGATAACTTCATCTTTTGGCTTCGGAAGATTTGATCTTTGGCTTCGGAAGATTTTACACATGGAATATTTTCTGTGCAGAGTGTAAATCTTCCAAAGCAACTTCTACCTTGTACTAAGTGCATGCATTGAGGAAGCCTTTGGTTGCTTTGGTTGCATCAACCTTCTTATATAACCTTACAAACTCCCCCTAGGCTGATGCTACCAAAACAGAGAAGATTGTTCATCAGTTGACAGTCCTCATTAGGATGAAGACCATCCCTTTCTTTATCATTTAGTCAGGATCCTTCAGATTATCATAATACCTTCTTATGTCATAAAGATCATGTAGAGGTACATCAAGCATGTCTTGATAGAAGTAGACATCTTGACCACTTTGATCTCTGATAACATACTATCTGTCCGGATTAGAAGCAAAAGTCCAAGACATAATGGGCCTTCCAGTTGCAAGAGGTTGTGCTTGAGTAGGAGTTGGTTGAGCAGCCTCTTGCTGCACTTCCTTAGGATGCTCTGACTCATCCTGACGTCTGGAAGTGGATGCTTTTGACTTCTTAGATACTCTCTTCATAGCCATCCTTTTCTTCCTCTTAGAAGTGTTTAACTGAAAGGGTTGGTCTTGATTGCCAGGTTGTTCTGTTGTGCCTCTCTTAGTTAGGTCCTCTTCCCTTATAGGTTTAGAAGGAAAGGGAGCAGAACTCTGATGTGGAATAAAAGATGAAGTTGGTTGAGATGTAGTTGAAGGTCCAGGTTATGTTATCTGTGTTGGTTCAACCTTAACCTAAACCTTAGGAGAAGCTTGGCTTGGTGGAGAATGCAAGTCCACAAGCTCTCCCTTTTTAATCTTCTGCTTGATCACTCTAATGTGCTCATCCATAGTGGATGGAGACATTGGACCAAGCCTCCTTTTGGAGAATCCATACAGCTTAAAGAAGCTCATCATCCTCTGCCGGTCTGCAGACTTCTTTTGACTCTTTTTGATGACGTCTCTTGACTTTGCAACTTCTTCCTTCATCTTTCTTTTAGCAGCCTTTTGTTCATTGATGAACTGTTGTTCTAGCTGCTTAGGATATTTAAATTCAACATATTCATGTGTGAGGGAAAGAAGTACAGATGCCTGATAGAGACATGTGGCACTCAGGTAGTTGATCATGTTTTGTTTATCAACCTCCTTGAATACCTAATGTTGTTCAGATGGCACAGCCTCTCTCTCAGGGCTTTCATGAAGTGGGGAGAGTGTAGGAGCATGTTTGTACAACCTATTTTTCCTTCTTTCTTCTTTAACTCTGAGGAGCAATTCTGCATCCTCTGCCTTCTTCTTCTCCTTTATTAGCTCTAAGTTTGCCAGTTCATTTAGCTCTTCTAAATGAAGAGAGATGAGTTCACCTATATTATAGTTTCTGGTCCCCAAGTAGTTTAATCTAGCAACCCTTAGCTCATCATCTTAAGTTTTTGGCCTGGGGGTTACCCTGATTGCTGCTTCTATGAAGCCTAGAGACCCACTTGAACTCTTTCCCCTTAGCTTCCTCTTCCTCTCTCTTTTCTCCTCCTCAATCTCCTTATAAGTCATTTTTCTCTTCCCTTTGTCACTCACAGGATTTGGTGACTGAGGGTGGAGAGAGCTTTGGCCTTCATTGCCTGATTCAGCTATCAGTCTCTGGCTAGAAAGAGGTTGTGAATCACCTTCACCAGCTGGTGCCTCACTGAGGGTAGAGGATGTTGAAATAGTTATTTCTATGACAATGCTTACAGGTTCTATCACTGGGCTTTTAGTCAAGGTTTCCCCCTCGAAGCTAATCTTAGGGTCCACCTCAACATACAGTTGACCCATGACATTACCTGTTTGCATTTGTCTTCTTCTTTGTCTGAATTCTTTAACAATCCTGTCTTGAATCCTCTCAGTGATTCTGTCAGCTTGTCTATATTGAGTTGGATTGACAAGTGGCATATTGACTAGAGGGAGACTGTCATAGTAATTCAAGCTCTGAAAGTTAAAGACCTCTTGCTGTCCTTGAAATTTATGCAGTATCAGGGCTCTTCTATTAGCATCATACCTTCACCCTTATATTTCATTTGTAGCTCTATAGGGTGGGGATGACATTTCCCTTGGTATACCCTCCTCAAATAGACTTTGTATAAGAGAGTTCACGTCAGTGTGAACTTGAGGAGGTTGCTGAGTGTGGACAATTGCAAGTGAGGGTGGTGAATCCTCAATGTCCATACTCTGAGAAGGACCCCCTAGTTTTGTGATTGTAATAACTTCCTCCCCTTTTTGGTAGCATCACCCACTTGTATAGGTGAGCTATAGGTTAAGTCTATCACATCCTCAGGTTCTTGTGTTCCTGGTTGAGTCCTCCTAAAGGGTCTCCTAGCTAGTTGTTTCTTGAGATCAGAAATCTCAAGTTACTGATCATTGACCCTTCTTTGCGAGGTAGTCACTTGAGATTCCAAGTGACTGACCTTGGAGACTAAATAAGTGCATGTTTTGGTCAGTTGTTGCACCTTTAGTCTGAGGTTCCCCTCATCTTCAGTAGAAGAATCACCGGGGGTGAGAGAATTGGACCTAATTCTTCTTCCTCATCACCAGCCTGTTGTTCTTGCCTGCTAGATTTTCCCTGCTCACTAACATCTTTAGTTGAAGTGTTAATGGGTTAGGTTGTCATGGTTGAGGTCTTAATAATCTAATCACTTGCAGAAGTGAGAGCCTCTTCCATATGGATCTCCTGAATAGGTTTAGGAAGGTCCATCTCAGTAGGGGGTGGATGATGTGGGATAGATATGGGGGACACATGAGTACTCATCTCTCTTTGAGTAGCGAAAGAGAAGAGAGACTTATGATCTCATTGAGTTCCATATCATTATCATCATAGAAGTCTAAGCTGGGAATTTGTTGCTTTAAATCTAGAGGATGGGATGGTAACTTTCCCCTGAAGGGTTTTTACTAGAGTGTTGAGACTCTGAGTGAAGGCTTAAGGCTTCTTGTGTCATGAGCTCTTCAGTCTGAGCATGAGGAACCTCATGACTGATTATTGGTGAAATGGGAGTGGTTTGCTCCTCAGGAGAAGTGGGAGCTCCAATTTCTACTTCCTCCTTTATGGATGGTGATATGGTGGCCCGCACAAGTTCAACAACTTGTGTAGGGCTTCATTTGGATTTTCTCTTGTAGGTGATGGTTATTTGTGGCTGTATGGGTTGTTTGGAAGTGGAAGGTGTTGGTTCAACACTAGCTGGTGCTGCTAGGTTGTTACCTTGAGCAATGAGCTCTAACATTTATAGGACCAAGGCTGTTTCTACCCCTTAGAAGCCCATAATAGGCTTTCTCATAGTCTTGAAGATGCTGGGATTCATCTGTCCCAATTTTAGAATATTACCAGTTCCACTCAACTGTGAGCCCAGTTCACAATTGAGAATGTGCTGGACAAATTTAGGGAACATAAAATATTCTAAGGAGTCTAAGTTTGCAAGTAAATTAGTGTACACAAATTGTGAATACCTGAACTTGACCCCATGAACCATTCCATGGACTATAAAAGAGAGGTCTTCTAGAATTTGGTCCCATCCTCCATGTTTGTTAGACAAGCTGTGGATAATGACATGGAGGAGGTACTTCTATTGAGAGAAAACCTTCCCTTTCCTGAAGGTTCTGACTGAGAAGTCACCTCCATAGCCCATCTGCTCAAAGGAGTGGTTAACAACAGATTTTGGGAAAGGAAATTCACAGTTGGTATTATCCAGCTGTAGATGAGAGTTTATGGAAGCTGGAATGATGAAGATTGTCCTCCCCTGCACTATAGCAGAGAGTGCCTCCTCCCCTCCCATGGTGACCTCTTGGCAGGTCCTCCAAAAGTCCAAAAGTTGATCCTCATAGAGTGGAGGATCAATGGTGAGGGAGGTGAAGTAGTTAGATAGAGAGAGAAAGCGGAAAACCTCTAAGAAACTTGGATCTTTCTCAAAATTCAATAGAGCAACTTGTTTGTGTTACCTGTGAAGATGCATGGAACAATTAGGTAGGTTTCTACGGTCGAGGTTGGCCATTTGAGGTAGCTTTGAGGTGAAGAAAGGTAAGAACAAAGGTGGTGAGTGGGAATTTAGGTTTAGAGAATTTGCATATGAAGAAGATAGTGAAAGAGGGGGGAACCGTTGGGTATATTTATATGAAATGGATTTGACACAAAGTTAATGTAAAAGAATAAACTTTGAAATCCAAATGTCGGTCCCACCTCTGCGAAAGTGCCCAAAAAGATAGTTTTCTTGGAAGTTGAAGTTCTTCTAAAGGTAATTTATCTTCTAAAGTTTTTTATGAAAAACTTTCGAAGCCAAATTTTAACTTCGGAAGATATTTCTTAGCATCGTGAAAATTTGCTTCGGAAGGAAAAATTACTTGAAATATTTTTCTCCTCAGAGATATATTTGATTTCGGAAGGTATTAGAACTTGGAAGTTTTATTCTTAATGAGAATAAGTCTTCCAAGACATAATTGCTTTCAGAAGAAATTTGTTCTTCAAATGCATATAAGTACTTAGAAGCATAATTTGGGTTCAGAAGAAATATCAGCATTTCTTTCAAAGGTAAATTTCTTAAAAGTAGCTATCTAATGTGAAGACTTAAAATTCTTCCGAAGACAATCTTAATGTCTTCCAAAAGAAAATGTATTTAAAATTTTCTAAATTCTAAGAAATATCATTTAAAAAAGATTTTCTCCCAAGATAAACTGGGCTTATATAGATGATTGTCTAGACAACTTAGGACACACAATTCCCTTTAGAAATAATATTAATTAAGTTTTAAGAAAATCTACTCAAGGTTAATCATCCAAATAGCTTAAACAAGATATTTAAATATTTGTTCATCAAAAGCCTTTATGAATAGATCAACATATTGTTCATTTGTGTTAATCTTGACTAGTTTTATCAATCCTTTTTCATAATTATCTCTAATTAGATTATACCTGATATTGATGTGTTTTGTCCTTCAGTGCTGCACAAGATTCTCTATGATAGAGATAGTACTGTTGTTGTCTATATGGATGGGAGTCTCTTTGAAGTTGTATCCATAGTCTAACATCTGATTCTGAATCCAAAGCACTTGAGCATAACAACTAGCAAAAACAATGTATTCAGCTTTAGCAGTTGATGCAGATACACATGATTGTTTCTTGCATTGTCATGAGACTATCATTCCACCAAAAAATTGACATCCCAGTTATGGACATTGCAGTCATGTTATACCCACCATAGTCAATATCTTTATAGGCATACAGATTAAAGTCAAAATTATTTGGATACCAAAGGCCTAGCTCAGGGGCACCTTTGAGATATCTAAGAATTCTCTTGATAGTAACCAGGTGTAACATCTTAGGGTTGGCTTGATATCTTGCACATAAGCATCTAGCAAACATAATATCAGGCCAACTGGCTGTAAGATACATGAGAGACCCAATCATAGCCTTGTAAAGATGTTCATCTACACACTCCCCTCAAGATCAGGTCCAAGGGAGTGGTTTTTGGCTATGGGTATCTTTGCAACCTTACATTCAGTCATGTTGAATCATGTAAGTATAAACTGTACATACTTTGACAGACTTATATAGATGCCATTGTCGACTTGCTTCACTTGAATTCCTAGAAAGAAATTGAGTTCCCCAGTGGCATTCATCTCAAATCTATTCTTTATCAGCTTCTCAAAGTCTTTGTAGAGCTTTGGATTAGTTGACCCAAAGATAATGTCATCTATATATACTTGAACCAACATCAATTCATTCCCTGTTCCTTTGATAATGAGAGTTGCATCTATAGTACCCCTCTTGTAGCCATGCTGACAGAGATACTGAGATAGTGTCTCATACCATTTCCCTGGAGCTTGGTGCAACCCATAAAGATCTTTATAAAGCTTGTAGACATAGTCGGGATGATCTGGGTCTGCAAAGCCAGGTGGTTGTTTGGCATACACCTCTTCATCAATCACACCATATAAAAATGCACACTTGACATCAAGTTGGTAGACCTTGAAGTCCTTGGATGCAGTAAATGAATGGAATATCGTAACAACTTCATGTCTTGATATAGGAGCAAAGACATCAGTGTAATCAATTCCTACTTCTTGTGTGTACCTTGAATAACCAGTCTTGCCTTTTTCTTGATGACAAGTCCGCTATCATCTTTCTTATTCCTAAACACCCACGTGGTTCCTATGATAGTCTTCCCTTGAGGAAGAGGACATAGGTTCCACACTTTTTGTCCCTTGAATTGAAGCAGCTCCTCTTATATTGCTTCAACCCAACTTCCATCATTCAAAGCCTTATCAACCTTTTTTGTCTCTATCTGAGATAAGAAGCAAGAGTATAGACAAACATTTTTGTCAAGAGTTTGTCATCTTGTTCTCACCCCTTGATTAACATCTCCAATGATGTTTGTGGTGGGATGTGACTTATGGATCCTGAGTTGAAGGATCGTAGTAAGTTGATTTGACAAATGCAAATTTGTGAAGTTTAGATCTGGTAATGAAGTGTCTCCTACCACATCCGCACACTTATCAAGAGAAGCTTGATCCAATGAGTGTGTGACATCATTGATGTTGTCTTTAATGGAATGGTTATCAGCATCAAGAAATTATTGATCACTATCACCACCACCATTTCCTCCTACATTTGAAGCTCCTTCATTTGAGTTTTGTGCCACTGAACAAGAATTTGTAGGCACCTCAGATGTATCCACTTGATTTGTCAATGTTGTGTTGATAGGAACTCCAGTTGCAGGGTTAGTTACCATTAGAGACTGAAGTAGTATTCTTGCTTGGTCTTCTCGGCTCAAATCATGGGTCAGGATCTCCTGTTGATAAGTTATCTATAGATCCTAAAACATTCTCACAAGATTTGTTAAAATAGTTGGTAACTAAATCAAGATCAAATAACCAGCCTGGACCAGAACCTTTCACGTAGGGAATGTGCTTATTGAAAATCACATTGGCTGGTTCTTCAACTGCTCTAGTTTTGAGATGTGTATACTCTATAAGCCTTAGCTTGGGAAGAGTATCTAATAAAGTGTCCATCATCTGATTTCTTAGCAAACATGGCTACTTGATCTTTGGTATTCAAGATGGTGCAGGGACATCCAAATGATCTGAGAAAACCAATAAAAGTTCTTCTTTTATGCCACAGTTCATAAGGATTTATACCATGATTCTTGACTACTAAACCTCTATTCTACACATAGCATGCAGTGTTAACTGCCTCTTCCCAGAAGGTGATGGGCAGTTTAGAGTCAGACAACATGGTTCTTATAGCTTCAATAAGTGTCCTGTTTTTACTCTCAGCAACATCGTTTTGTCAAGTAGTCCTGGGAGCACTATATTGTCTTCTAATACCCTTTTCATCACAAAATGTGTCAAGGATTTGGTTCTTGAATTTAGTTCCTTAGTCATATCTTATAATCTTAACCTTGTGATAACTTTGATTCTCAATTTTCAGAATGAAGTTCTTTAAGATCTCAGGAGTCTCATCCTTAGTTCTAAGGAAGAAAACCCAAGTGACTCTTATGAAATCATCTGTGATCACTAAACAGTATAAGGTCCTTCGTAGACTCATTACACTAGTGGGGCCAAAGAGATCCATGTAATAAATGTAGGGAGTAGCGATAGAGTTCTTTTCCTTTGGCCTATGAGACACCAAGTGTTGTTTCCTTTTCAGGCATGCAACATAGTGATCATCACTTGTAAACTCTTTCTTTGTCATTCCTGTTACTAACTCATTCTTAATTATATTATTCATGTTCTTAAAGTTTACATGGCACATTCTTTTATGCCAAAGGAAAGACTCATCACTATTTGATTTAGATAGAAAGCAAGAAACTTCTCCTGAAGGGGATGTTTCTTGCAAATCCATGTGGTACATATTCCCATTCTGGGGTGCTTTAAGCAGGATATGCTCTTGAGGAATAACCACCCCAGGCTTGAGAACAATGCACTCATGCTCAGTGAAAGCATGTTATGTCTCTAGTCATAAAATTGGGATACACTTAGTAAATTATACCCAACCTCCTTTACAAAGTTTACCTTCTTAATGCTGAGCTTACCATTTGTGACCCTGCTCCTTCCTGTAATGTAACCTCCAGCATCTCCTCCAAAAGCAACTGGCCCTCCATTAATTTTCTTAAAGTTTTGAAGCAAAGAGTCATTGACTATCATGTGCCTAGAACAGTCACTATAATAATCCATACATTCTTCTTGGTCTTCAGCTATTCCTACATAATAAAGAGAGTTAGTTACATTTGGAAACCCAAGCCACATTGGTCTAGGGTTCTTTAAAATGAAATGAAGATAAAGCAACAGTAATTGATCCTATGCTAAGACTTTGGGGATCATTTGTTGTTGTTAATGAAGAACTTTAGTCACATGGTGTTCCTTTATCTTTCATACCATCTTTTGAAGATTAGACTTGACCTTTAATACTTCATTAGTTTTTACAACTTCAAAAGGTTTGGAGATTGACCCTTCAAAAGATCTTGCTTTCATTACAGCAAGATTCAGTGCTTTGGAAGCATTCCTTTCTTCTGAGACCAAAATATCTTCCGAATACAAGTTTTCACTTATCTTTATTTTCACTTTGGAGCTTCCAAAAGAAAGACAATTTTCTTCGGAAGCTTTCTTCTTCGTGCTCCTCTCAGAACTCTTCTTCTTGGTTATCTTGACAGTACTTTTGGGATTGTAGATGCAATCCTTAGCAAGATGAAAAGTACAACCAGACATAATGAAATCAATTTGCTACCTTCTGAGAGTCTTCTTGTGAATGAAAGACTGAGTTTTATTATTGTCCATCTCCATCCCCATCCTTTTAGATGTTGTAACAAGCTTTTTAGGGTGAGTTTTATAATAAGTTCATGCTGTGTAGCAGTGGTACACACCTGATCAGCCTTCATTCCTTCACAGAGATGAGTTGAATATGAACTTGAATCATGTTACTAGAGTTCAAAGTTGTATCCACAGTCTTCACCACTTCAAAACCTATAGTGATAAAACTTATGTTGGATCTATTGAGGCTGATGCAACCAAAACAACACTTAGAAGAAATCTGTACATCTAAGAGAAGTCT
>BJCO01023449.1:0-21746 GCA_018326465.1 Flaveria floridana
GAACCTCGCGTAACCAAAAAGCACACTTAGAGAATTTAGCATACAACTTCTCTCTCCTAAGTATCTCCAATACCTCGCCTATGTGGCCGACATGTTCTTCCTCACTCTTTGAATAAATTAGGATATCATCAATAAACACTATCACTGATTTATCTAGCATTGGTTGACATACATGATTCATCAAGTCCATAAAGGCAGCTCGCGCGTTAGTTAACCCAAAAGACATAACGAGAAACTCGTAGTGTCCATACGCGTACGAAAAGCGGTCTTAGGAATATCCTGCTCCTTCAGTTTCAATTGATGGTAGCCAGATCGAAGATCTATCCTCGAAAACCTACTGGCACCTTGGAGTTGGTCGAACAACTCGTCAATCCTCGGTAACGGATACCGATTCTTCACCGTCAACTTTTTCAACTCACGGTAATCGATACACATCCGTATACTACTGTTCTTTTTCTTCACGAAAAAGATCGGAGCACCCCATGGAGAGATACTCAGTCGGATGAGTCCGTTATCCATTAACTCCTGCAATTGTTCCATGAGTTCCTTCATCTCAGTCGGAGCTAATCGATATGGTGCTTTGGCAACAGGTTGAGCACCAGGTATCAAATCAATTTGGAACTCAATTTCGCGATCCGGTGGCACGCCAGGTAAGTCTTCTGTGAATACGTACGGAAAGTCACACACCACTGATACATCGGGTAATTGTGGTACCGGTGCATCCACATCCTTTACGTAGGCCGGATAGGCACTACATCTACGTCTCATGCACTTACCCGCCACCACCATCGAAATCACCTTCAGGATCGTAGTAACGCGATCTCCTTAAATCGTCACCAAACTTCCATCAGGCGCAACCAGTCGAATCATCTTCTTACGATATAAGATGTTCACTTTATAGGTTACTAACCAATCCATCCCTAGTACTACATCGAATCCACCTAGGGGCATCACATGTAACTTAGCAGCAAACGTATGACCTTCTAGTTCTATGGCACAGTCCTCTATCACGTCAGTAATTCTAATGGACTTACCAATAGCAGTTTCTACATCGAATAGCTCGCTAATACTTTTACTACAAGTAAACAACTTAGCATAAAATGTAGTAGAAATAAAACTCCTAGTAGCACCAGAATCAAATATTATAGAGGCACAAGTTTGATTTACTAGTAACATACCTGACATGACATCAGGATCCACTCTAGCCTTCTCCCGTGTTATGGTGTAATCTCTAGCACCTGCCCTCTGTCCTCCTTCCTCTGACTTCTTCTTCGCCCTAGAGCTCTCCGCCCTCGGGTTGTTGAAGTCTTTGTTTGCGTGGCCCTCCTTGCCACAGTTATAGCACTTCAGCACCCTACAGTCTCTAGCGATGTGGCCGGGCTTGCCACACCTGAAGCATACATTCAATCCCAACCTACACTCGCCGGTATGCTCCCTTCTACATTTGCCACACTTCTTCAGTCCTGAGCTTGACGACACCCTATGGTCATCCACCTTCATCCTTTTGTTGTTTGGGGTGAAACCGCCACGTCCAAACCTCTTCCTATTCCAGCTTTTATCACCACCACTCGTTTTCTTCACCTCCGCCACAGTCTCCTCACGCTCATTGTACAACCTGCGCGCCAAGTCCACCACTGATCGAAAGGTACCAGGCTAAGCAGCGATCAAATGCATGCGAATATCAGTCGGCAACCCTTGGATGTACCTCTTGATCTTCCTTGAAACCGGCGTCACCTGATCCGGCACCAGCCTCACCATTTCATTAAATTTGTTGTTGTACTGCAGGTGGGTCATGGTTCCCGCCTCAAGTTGCAGGAACTCCCTCTCGATCCTGTCGAATTCCCGGTGAGGACAAAATTCCTTGATCGCTAGCTGCTTCAGATCCTTCCATTGCATCTTCCCGATGGCTCTAGCACCCTCTGCTTGGACAATGTTGTCCCACCAACACAACGCTGAGTCAACAAAAGAGTGAGTCGTGAACTTCAACTTCTGCTCTTCACGACACTCACTGATTTCTAACACCGCCTCCATCTCCCTTACCCAGCGTTTAGCGGCAACAGCATTGGCATTGCCATCGAAGGTCGGGGGTTTGAACCTCTGGAATGCCCCATAACTGCACCGCTTGGTCATCACCCCCACTAAGTCATCCTCCTCTTCATCGGACAACACGGTCTCCGGCTCCGGTCGTTCCTCCTCCCCTTTGCTTCCCTTTCCCGTTGACCATTTCCTATCTTCCTTCTCCTTCCTCTCCTCATTCCTCATAGCCCTGATGACTTCGATCACGACAGATGGTAAGACTATCTGCATGACCTGATGTACCTCATCAGCAATCGCCTCCCTAGCTGAGGCATTCAGGCTGGCATTCTCATTCTCCTCACTTTGGCACTGAACCTCAGGGTTCTTGTGGGCTGTCTCAGGAGCCTTAGCACTACTCCTAGTCATACGTGGCTGACCTCTGCATCTAGAAGCCTTGGAAGATTTTTGTCCAACCATTTCCTAAACGCTATAAGATTCAAACACTAACACAGTGATTCAACGGAATAGCTCGGTTTATATCAAGTATAGTAAGTCCCTAATTACAGTGGCCAGTTGTGATTAGCCACTTACTTTACTCTCCACACCCCAAGCATTTCCTATCCTGACTACATCAGTATCTAAATCTACTAAGAACACATAAGTCAAATAGCACACGCACATAATACTGATTAACTTTAAGAAAAGAAATACCTGATGGCACGTAGCTACTCGGTCTGACATCCCTATTTTTGTACCATTTTCAGTTTAAGTTTAGGTTTTTGAAAATAATTTACCCAATTCACTTAAACTATGGCTCTGATACCAACTTGTAAGGCCCCGTTCCTGAGTACCTCACAGTTGGTCATTCATTGCACATAAAACATAATAATATATATTTCATAAAATAGACAGCGGAATTTCGTTAGCAAAAGCCATTCTCTATTATTAAAAGATACTGTTGTTAAGCAATACAATAATGTTCAAGTTATAAAAGATTGTTTATTTCCATTACAAAACAATAATATCATAACAAAGGAATGGACGTCAGTCTTTTCCCTACCGAGTAGCTTCATCCTCGTGCCATGCTCAGCAACAATTACCTGCCAACTGAAAATGTATAAAAGTCAGCATTGCTGAGTGAGTTCTAGTTTTAAAAGCATTAAAATACCTTGTGTAATGTATATATATGAAAATACTCTGTTTGTAAAAATACATCTCTTACTCTTGTACGTGAGCATGCATTAACTATACAACAAGGTAATGCTTTCTTTTTTTACTGTATGCCTTGTTCATTTCATACTCTTTTAACTTTATCTTTCACTGTCTATGTGGACCAATGAGTAATACCCTAAAGTATATGCACGAGGAAACTGGTGTTGGGCCTCTGGTCTCTCAATGGGCTATGATCACTGTATACTAGGCTAACCCAGTCACCTAGGGTATGCTTCAAAGGTCCGCCAATCTCAATTGATTGGCCCTGTATGCATCCGTTAGGGTAGCTAACCCGCAACACAGTTGAGCTAATGACAACATGGTCATGCACCTCCTATATGCTTGCAAGACTTTTTAACATTTTAATTAAGTTCCACTTCTCTTTAATATTGCTCTTTCACTTTGTTAATGATAATACCTGCATTTTGATCATAAACACACCACATAAGTCACACAATGATAATTACTATGATCATAGGAACAACTTATAATAATGCAAATATAATAGCAACTAAAAACCCTAAGTCAAACTTGGGTCAAACTCTAATGATTCTGTTTTACTCAAAGTTTCAGAAACTGTTCTATGTGTCCTGGGCGCATGAGCACTATGCAGGCGCATAAGACCTGTTTAGGCGCATGGGCACTATTTAGGCGGTTTAACACAGGCGTTTGGAACATCTCAGACGCATGGGTACTATTTGGACATTTGGTCCATACTTAGGCGTCTGAGTCAAAATTCTAGACGCATGGGCTACTGTTCAGGCGCATGGGGTTACACTTAAAATTTCTAAGGCATTTTCTAGACGGCTGGGGCACTGTTTGGGCGGTTGGGCCCTGTTTAGGCGTATGGGTTGACTTAGAACTTTCTAAGGCAAATTTTAGGCGGTTGGGGGTACTTTTTATGCAGTTGGGCAACCTGTTTAGCATATTCTTAATATATTATCAGTCCCAATCATTCTTCTTACATGTTCTAAGCTTAATAACACCATTCTAAGTATAATTAACGCATAACAACCATAAAAACATCATCATACACACATAGATACATACGGGTATTCAAATAAAATTTGTAAAAATGGTTTTACATACATTTTCAGCCCCAAAGAATTAAAACAAGTAAAATACGGGGTCTTGAACTTACCTTTGCAACCCACAAGTGTATCTTCTTCCAAACTTGTGTTCACAAGAGTTTAAACTCCTAAAACAAGCATAACACATCACCAAAATACAAATAACACTTAGAAATCGGTTATCTAAGCTGGAGAACCTCCAAGAACCGAACCAATTAACATAAAAACACTTAGCTTCGAACTTCTTCTTCTTCTTCTCTCTAGAAACCAAAGCTTTCTGCTCTTTCTCTCTCTATAATCCGAATGAAAAGGTGAAAAGTAACATGGCATGGGCGACCATGTTCCTTTTGTACAAAATTATACAATATTTTGTACTTTGGACATGTTTAACCCCTGAACTTGGGTCAACTTACATTTCCTTCTTTTTGTTCTTCTTTTACATCTTTTAAAATATCCGGGGTGTTACAACTTGATGATCAACAAATACTGCCCGATCAACAAATTGGATAAGCTAGAGCCTGAGATCTTAGGCCTAGAGATGAAAGGGCCGAACTACACTGAGTATATCAACCAGTTTCTAGCCCTGTCCAGACTGGCGCAATATTTGGTGACACCAGAAGCCAAAGGAGTATCCCGTTTTATCTGGGGGTTACATCCCAGAGTTAGGGGTATGGTACGATCTTCCAGGCCTACGACTCTACAGGTTACGGTAGATCTCACTAGCAACTTAACTGATGACCTGGTTAGGGCTGGATGGACAGAGCAGGGAAGAACAGAAGAAAAGAAGAGAAAGTGGGTTGATGTCAAGAAGATGATGGGTAGCAGCAGTGGTTCAAGCAAGAGGTTGGGTGAAGGTGTTAGACGTGGTGATCAGGGAAGAAGGGCACGAAAGCTATATGAAGGCACAAGCCCCTTCTGCAACAAGTGCAAACTGCACCATCAGGGGGAGTGTAACCCAATGCCCTGTTTTAGGTGCAAGCGAACTGGTCACTTAATTAAGCACTATACGTATGCGCCAGGTAAGCAATGCTATGAGTGTGGAAATCCAGGGCACATAAGGAATAAGTGTCCTAAGCTGAGGAGAGATAAGGATGCCAGACCCAACAAGCCTAAGGAAGATCATTCGTGATGGATCCAGCTGGCGCTCATAAGGAACCCGATGTGGTCAATGGTACATTCCTTATAAACAACCATCCTGCTACCATTCTATTTGATACTAGAGCAACTACTAGTTTGTCTCTAGTACTTTTAGGCCTTTGATTGACTTGAGTGCATGCATCCTGACTGATACGTTTACCGTAGAATTAGCTGACGGTAACATCTTAGAAACTAATGAAGTCATTAAAGATTGCTTAATGAATCTAGAAGGAAGTACATTTAAGATAAACCTGATGCCTATTAAACTAGGGGGATTCGATGTGGTTGTTGGTATGGATTGGCTGGCTAGGCATAGAGTCCAAATTATGTGTGATGAACGCATACTTAAGATACCTTTCAACGATGGGAAGGTGTTAGTTGTTCATGGTAAGAGAAGTAACATGCTATATCCTATGATATCCCATCTAAAGGATACCAAGAGTCTCATGAAGGGAAGCACAACTTTCATAGTCTATGTAATGAAAGCCAAAGAGGAAAAGAAGATTGGGGATATACCTGTGGCTTCTGAATATCTAGAAGTATTTCCCGAAGACCTACCGGGACTCCCTCCAACTCGTCAGGTTGAGTTCCAAATAGATCTATTGCCTGGTGCTGCACCAGTAGCCAAGGCACCGTATCGACTTACCCCTCCCGAGATGAAAGAACTAATGCTACAAATCTAAGAGCTACTCGACAAGGGATTTATACGACCAAGTGTTTCTCCATGGGATGCTCCTGTATTATTTGTGAAAAAGAAGGATGGAACCCTACGCATGTGTATTGATTACCGGGAGCTAAAAAAGCTGATAATAAAGAATCGTTACCCTCTTCCCAGAATCGATGACCTATTCGACCAACTACAGGGGGCAAGCTATTTTTCCAAAATAGATTTCAGATCGGGGTACCATCAGCTGAAGAAAAGAGATGAAGACATACCCAAGGCAGCCTTTAGAACTAGATATGGACATTATGAGTATCTGGTCATGCCCTTGGGACTGACTAACGCACCAGCGGCATTTACGGATCTCATGAACTGAGTGTGTTGCCCATATCTAAACAAATTCATGATTGTGTTTATCGACAATATCCTGATCTACTCCCGTAGTAAGGAAGAGCACGAGAAGCACCGTAGGCTTGACTTACTCAAGAATAAGCAACTATATGCCAAATTCTCCAAATGTGAATTTTGGATGTGAGAGATCCAATTTCTAGGGCACGTCGTAAATAAAGACGGAATTCAAGTGGACCCTTCTAGGATTGAGGCTATTAAGAACTAGAAAATTCCTGAAACTCCTACCGAGATAAGGCAGTTCTTTGGATTGGCCGGATACTACAGAAAGATTTATCAAAGACTTCTCGCGTATTGTGCAACCGTTAACTGCTTTGACTAAGAAGAATACGACTTTCGTGTGGGAACAAGACCAGAATGAAGCATTTGAAACAGTCAAGGAGAAACTATGTAGTACACCTATCCTCACCCTCCCAGAAGGAATTGAGGATTTCGTAGTATATTGTGATGCCTCGCGTCAGTGACTAGGATGTGTGCTAATGCAGCACAGCAAGGTAATTGCTTATGCTTCAACACTACTGAACGATCATGAGAAGAACTACACCACGCATGATCTAGAATAGGGTGCTGTGGTGTTTGCGCTCAAAATGTGGAGGCATTATATCTATGGCACGAATTGCATTATCTACACTGACCATAAAAGTTTGCAACACATTCTTGACCAGAAAATGCTACACATGCGTCAGAGAAGATGGGTTAAGCTATTGAATGATTATGAATGCAAACTCCGCTACCATCCCGACAAGGCCAATGTAGTGCAGATGCCTTGAGCAGGAAAGAAAGAGAAAAACCCCTTGTGTCAGTGCCTTAATGATGAGCGTGTACACCGACCTTATTGCGAGACTAAAAGAAGCTCAAGGCGAAGCGCTAAAGGAAGATAAATTAGTAGAGGAAGTGTTAACAGGAATAGAGAAGTGATTAGAGATTAGTAAAGATGGTATATATAAACATGAAGGGAGAATGTGGGTATCGAATACGGGGGAATTAGAGAGGTAATCCTCGACAAAACCCACAAATCTAGGTACTCGGTTCACCCCAGAAGCGACAAAATGTATCAGGGTCCAAAGGCACTTTTCTGGTGGCCTGGAATCAAGAAATCAATCGCTATTTATGTTGGGAAGTGTCTGACGTGCACCATGGTAAAAGCTAAAAATCAAAAATCATCAGGAACGTTGCAACAACCCGAAATTCCATAGTGGAAATGGGATAACGTCACAATGGATTTTGTTACAAACTTACCCAGATCTTTTAAAGGTCATGATGCTATTTAGGTAATAGTGGATAGGCTAACTAAATCAGCTCGCTTCTTGCCGATTCGAGAAGACTACGACCTGACAAAGCTAGCCCAACTATACATCGATGAAATAGTAACCAGGCATGGGGCGCCACTATCAATCCTCTACGACCGTGATATCCGCTTCACCTCTCGTGTCTGGAAATCACTCCAGCAGGATCTAGGAACCCGTCTGGATTTAAGCACTGTATACCACCCATAAACTGATGGTTAGAGTGAAAGGACCATCCAAACCTTGGAAGATATGCTAAGGGCTTGCGTGATTGACTTTGGCGGGAACTGGGATAACCATCTTCCTCTGGTAGAGTTCTCCTACAATAATAGTTACCACACAAGTATAAAGGCAGCTCTGTATGAGGCCCTATATGGCAGGAAATGCCGATCATCGTTGAGTTGGAATGAGATCGGTGATAGCCAAGTAATGGGACCCGACATCGTGATGGAGACCACCGACAAAATATTTGAAATCAAGGAGCGTTTAAGAGCAGCCAGAGACCGTTAGAAGAAATACGTTGACAGAAGGCGAAAACCTTTAGAATTGCAATTGGGTCACAGAGTAATGCTAAAAGTAGCACCATGGAAGGGAACTGTAAGGTTTGGAAAGAAAGGAAAGTTAAGCCCGAGATACATTGGACCATTTGAAATACTGGCAATAATTGGCCCCGTGGCGTATCAATTAAAGCTACCTCAAGAGTTAAGTTACATACATGACACCTTCCATATGTCAAACTTGAAGAAGTGCACAGTAGACAAGACCATGGACTTACCGTTGAAGAAGGAAAGGATTAATAGCAAGCTAAACTTCGTGGAAGAGCCTGTAGAGATCATTAACCGGTTGGTCAAGAAACTCAGGCGAAGTCGCGTACGTCAGGTCAAGGTAAGATGGAATTCTAGGTGAGGACCTAAATTCACTTGGGAGTGAGAAGATGAGATAAGAAAGAATTATCCACATCTCTTTTGACCCACTCGTTCCGGAGCTTATCGAAGATAAAAATTTTGGGACGAAATTTCCTAAACGGTGGGAGAATGTAACAACCGACCTCTAGGTCATAACTAACCTTTAACCTCCTGTATCATTATCCATACAGTTAATATTAATGTTAATATCTTTATTATTATTAATAGCAATGTTATTATTGTTATTACTACTATTGTCATTCTTATTATTTTATGTGCCATTTGAGATGATTTAGCTAAGTCTAGCCTTAAGCATAGAATAACTTAGTGTTCCAGGAAAGTCAATTAGTCACTCTTGCAATTAAATCTTAATTGAAACAATTAAAATGTGTGTATACACACATAAATTCATGGCCAAATGCTACATTTAACTAGAATTTACCTCCTAAAAAACTACATTATACTACACACTACACTACATAATATCATTTATACAATAACAATTAAATGAAAAATACCCCCACAAGACTCCAAATTAGGTTGCCCCCCTCCACCCACTCTCTATCCACCTTGAACTCCCCAAAACCACCCCCACACTCCTCCACACTCCATTTGCATACAAGACCAGTTTTAAACTCTCCTCTCCTCTCTGTCTCTCTCTCTCTCTCTCAGATCCCCCCTGCCCAAAAACCAAAAATCTCCACCACCATTCCAGCCAAGTCTTCGAGAACAACAACATACTAACATCATCCAAGCTTCAAACAAGCAAGAAGGTGCTACCTTATGAGCTTTTGGTACATGGTTCCTTCTAGTTCGACTTCTCCAGCCTTTATTTGAAGATTTCCAGATCATTTTGTCCCTCTACACTCTCCAAATCATGAACCACACAATGTGTAAGCATCAACACACCCAAACTAAGCTATGTCTTGTGTTATTCCTTCATATATCTACCAAAAGCCTTACTTTCTTTGTTCTAGCAGAATCTTGTTGCCATCATCTTGTTCTTGAGAAGGTTTTAACTTCAATAGAGGTACCTCACACATTATATTGGTCATTTTAAGGGTGGAACTCGAGTTTTATCATGAAAACCCTCTTTTGGGTGATTTGTGCATCGTCTAACTTTTATGTCATGAAACCTCCGAACCAAAGCTTGTAATCTGATTATAAATGGTTTATAAAACTCTTAATAACCTGTATTTAAATTTACAAAATTATTTGGTAATGTTTAAGCATGATCCATAATGCTTTACACATGTGTAATGGGTTAAAATGGCGAAAACACTCAACTACAAGCTTATTCTTTGGTTACATGTCAACCCGTGAGTTAGAAAAATTATTTCAGTAAGTTTTGGTTTTATTAGGTGTATAAGGTGATGTTAATAGCTGAAAATAATAAAAGTATAGACTTGTAGGTATTTTGAGCTTATTTTGGGACCCGAAATGTGGTGAAATGACTTAAAAATAAGAGAACTTAGATTTTAACCATATTAAAAAGTATTCCAGGCTCTAAAAGGGTTAAAAAAATGTTTTGGATGGGATTTGTGTATTAAATGGTCAAAAGACAACTTAAAATGAATTTTTAGCTAAAAATGGGTCTTAACCTGGTAACGTTTGAAGGAAAACCTTGAAAATAAAAAGATAAACCTATAACCTATGAAAATTATGTTATTTAAGTAATTTGAGACCTATAAGACTTGTAAATGGTGAAAATTTGGTTAAACACGCTTATGAACGGTCGGTTCCGTGTAAAAACGAGTTTAAACGGGTTAAACCTAAAAATGAGACTTTCAACTAAAAGAGTCACAAAATTAACTCAAAACAAATTATAAAACTTACTAATAGTCCTTTAAATAATATTGAATGTTTTAAGACTTAGAACTATAAGATATAATACTTAACCATTAAAAACCTTCGGTTTTACCGTAACAGGTAAACTTAAAACATATGTTTACAAACTCACATTTAAATTCTGAAAATTTGGGAGTTCTCATTAACAAGGCAATAGTTAACTCCAATGCTTGATATTGGTTCATAAAAATCAATAAATGTAGAGAAACAAACTTTAGGGTGGAAATTGTAAATTCTGAAACTTGAAGGACTAAACTGTAAATTCTGCCAAACTTCAATAAACCAATCCCTTGGAATAATAATCACTTGGTAAACTTAATTTAACTTGTATCACTGACTTAATAGTGTAAAACTCTATATTTTCCCTAAAAACCATGACTTTCTATAAAAGAAAACTTTCTAATGCAAGCCTTGGCAAATCTAAATTAGTTGAACATTTAACTTCCTAAAACACTTTGTCCACCTCGTATGACCTTAGAAGTAGTAGCTTATTCATCTAATATTGTTGGTAGGGTGCTATACTTGAAACTTTACTGGTACTCGAAGAACCCGTTGCTTGAAACCTAAGGTGAGTTCTAGTGCTTCCCCTTTTTACTACTGTTTTTGGGATGAAGCATACTCTGTTTTAACTGAACTATACCTGTGCTTTACATGTTGGTGTATGTTGTGGAAATATTGAAGGATGATTAAAATATTCAAACTCTTATGGTCTCAATAATCCAGAGTTTATTAAATGGTAAAAAGATCAGAAAGAGAAAGAAAATGAAAAAGAATCTTCACCTGAAGATGTTCAATCTCAAATAAAATCAAGTTCTCGAAGAAGAAGAAGAAAATCGACTAAAGCCAAAACTAATCAAAATAAGAGTCAAGAAAATCAGACAAAAGCAACAAATCAAGCAACAAAATTTAAACAAGTAAAATTTGTGTCTGCTGGTATGTTGAACATGAACTAAATTCAAGAAGTTATACAAACTCTTAAGACAAAATCAAACTTTGATCTAAAAACAGGTTCAGATTCGAAGTCTTCTATTGTCATTAAACGATTTGTGTCTAAGGAATCAAAGAATGAAGTTCATGTACAAAAGCCAAAACTAAATATGCAAAAGAACAAATTGTCAAATCAAAAACAAAATTTGTCAAATCAAAACAACAGGTTAACTTTTTGATGCCTAAATCTAAACAAGGATCAAACGTTGTGTCAACATCAAAAGTTAATAAACAGTTGTTTAAAACACCACAGAGGTACTGTGGAATGTGTGACATGTACAATAATAACACTGCTGAATGCTTTTTCAACAAGTACTGTCACATATATGATATGAGAAATCACTCAATAGCAGATTGTTATTTTAATAAGTAATGTACCTTCTGTGAAAAAGAACTTCTAATACAGAAAATTTTTACTTTAGAAAGAGTTCACCAAGGATAGGATTTGCCAATACACAAATGAGCAAAGGTTATGTTAATCTTCAGTTTTAAAGAAATCAATCTGTTGAGTTTCAAACATTAACTAACCAACCTTCCTTAGGTTTGAGATCTTTTAAAAGAAATGATTCTGTAAGACGAAAACAATATATTAATGATCAATTCATTCCAAGGTCTGTGAGAATGAATGATAAAAATTTTAGAAATAAATTTCTTTCAAATGGTATGAATTTTCCTAATAATAATCAAATATTTGTGCATAAAAAATGATAAATTCATTAAAAATAAGCCTGATATGATAAATTCCATTTTTAGTAATTTACCATCATTGATAAGTTTGGAAAACTCAAGACCATCTAGGCTTGGGTAGATAACTCAACTTAATTTCTTTGTCTTGTAGGTACGCTAGAGAAGACCTATCAACACATGGTATGTGGATAGCGGGTGTAGCAGGCACATGACGGGTAATCATGCCTTAATTCAAGATTTTAAGTTAAAAGATGGTACACATGTCACCTTCGGTGGTGATGCAGGAGGAAAAATCATAGGCGAGGGAACAATATCCAACGGGATAATAAGCTTTGATAAAATCAACTACTGCTCACAGTTAAAATTTAATTTGTTAAGCATTTCCCAAATTTATGATAAATCCTATTCTGTTCTTTTTGATGATTCTTTTTGCTATGTTTTGAAGCTAGGTTTTCAGATTAGCAAAGACTGGGTGATTGTTAAAGCAGTCAGGATCGAGATGTATACAAGCTGGATATGTCTCAAGTTGATCCATGTACAAAAACAACTTGCCTCATTGCTCAAGCTTCAAATGATGAAAGTCAGCTTTGGCATAGACGTCTCGGGCATTCTAATTTTAAGAATATGAACAAGCTTGTAGTAGGAAATCATGTTATCTCCCTTCCATCAAAGAAGTTTGCCACCATTGATCTCTGCTTAGCATGTTTAAAGGGAAAGCAACACAGAGCATCTTATAAGCCCAAGCAGATTAACTCAAATTCCAAACCTCTTCAGATGTTGCATATGGACCTTTTTGGACCAACCAACATGAAGAGTATTGGAAGAAAATCTTATTGTTTAGTTATAATTGATGACTTCTGTAGATTTCATGGGTTTTCTTTTTGAATGCTAAATCTGAAACGACTGAATTATTAAAAGAATTCATCATAAAATTTGAAAATCAATTAGAACAAAAAGTAAAAATAGTAAGAAGTGATAATGGTACTGAATTTAGAAATGTAACTATTGGCATGTTTTGTGTAGAAAAAGGAATTGCTCATCAGTTCAGTGCTCTTAGAACTCCACAACAAAATGGAGTCACTAAAAGGAAGAACAAAACTGTGATTAAGGCTACATGATCCATGATAGCAGATGCAAAAATTCCTATCACTTTCTGGGATGAAGCCATATCGACTGTGTGTTTCGTACAAAATACTTTAATTGTGAAAGTCACACTGAAAACTCCTTATGAGTTGATGTTTGGCAGGAATCCAAACATAGATTTTCTTAAATGTTTTGGTTGTCCAGTTATGATTTTAAACTCAAGTGATCATCTAGGAAAATTAGATGCAAAATTTGATAATGGATTTTTCGTTGGATATTAATCTATTTTAAATGCCTGTCTAGTTTATAACTCTAGGAAAAATGTTATACTTGAAACATTTAATGTTAAATTCCTTGAAATTCATTTCTATAATTTTCAAATGGTCCAGCTTGGTTATTTGGTTTAGATTCATTGTCAAACCCTTCTAAATCTAACTTGTTTGATCAATCTAAATTGTTTGATTCTACAGGTGAGAAGAAACTTCAAGGAGATCTCGGTTCTTTTAGCGATGATTTGAATTTTGACGATACAGATGACTCAAGTCCAGATTATATATTTTTCTCTTTTGTCAAAGATTCAATAATTCGGTTTAATAATAATGATCAATCTCATCAAGATGAAGATCATTCCGTTTCAGAAGATAAACATGGTTCACAACCTATTCCTAATGATGGTACTGAAATTGTACAACCTAAGTCTAGAACGTCATCTATTTCTGGTGATGTAGTTGATACCGGTAATCTTGATTACTTCATCAACTCACCAACTCAAGTTCCCAATTTCAATCCATATTCTTCAAGCCTATTGCTTTCCAACTTGAATCAAACCAATCTGGATGTTCATGTTTAAGGGAATGAGATTCCAACATCTCATATTCACAAGAACCATCCAATGTCTCAGATTATTGGTCCTTTGAATGAGAGAACTACGAGAAGTTGTAAGGCCCCGATCCTGGAGACCTCACAATTGGTCATTCACAGCATTAATTTCATAAAACTTTACATATTAAAATTTAAGCAGCGAAATTAATTTAACAAAATCCATTCATTTAATTAATATAAACTGTTGCTAAGCAATACACCCATAATTGTTATCAGTTACAAAAGATTGTTTAACTGCATTACAAAGCAACAAAGTTATTAATCATGAACGGATGTCAGTCTTGCCCCGCCGAGTAGCTTTCCTAATGTGCCATACTCAGTAATGCTTACCTGCCAACTAAAAATGTATAAAAGTCAGTGTTACTAAGTGAGTTCTAGTTTTAAAAGTATTAAAATACCTTGTATGATGTATATATATGAAAATACTCTTTTTTGTGGAAATGCATCTCTTACTCTTGTACGTGAGCACACATTAACTATACAACAAGGTAATGTTCTCTTTCTTTACTGTGTACCTTGTTTATTTTGTACTCTTTTAACTTTATCTTTTACTGTCTATGTGGACCAATGAGCAATACCCTAAACTATGTGCGCGGAGTAACTGGTGTTGGGCCCTTTACATTCTATAGTATGAATTACTATATATAAAGCCGGCCCAGTCACCTAGGGCATGCTACAAAGGTCTGCCAAACTCAATTGATTGGCCCCGTGAGCATAAGGGGTAGCTAACCTGCATCACAGTTGAGCTAACGACAACAAGGTCGTGTACCTCCTATAAGCTTACAAGACTTGTTAACTCTTTAATTAAGTTCCACATCTCTTTATTATTACTCTTTCACTTTGTTAAAGATAATACTTGCATTTATGATCATATGAACACCTCATAGGTCACACAATAATAATTACTATGATCATAGAAACAACTTATAATAATGCAAATATAATAACAATTAAAAACCCTGAGTGAAACTTGGGTCAAACTCATAGGTCACACAATAATAATTACTATGATCATAGGAACAACTTATAATAATGCAAATATAATAACAATTAAAAACCTTGAGTGAAACTTGGGTCATACTCTGATGATTCTGCTCTACTCAAAATTTCAGAAAATACTCTAAGTGTTCTAGGCGCATAGACACTATGCAGGCGTTTGAGGCCTATTCAGTCGCATGGACACTATTCAGGCGGTTCATCACTTAGACGTTTGGGGAATCCCCGATGCATGGGCACTATTCAGACAGTTCAACACTTAGACATTTGGGGAATCCCAGACGCATGGGCACTGTTTGGACGTTTGTCCCTCACTTAGGCGCCTGAGTCAAGACCTTAGACGCATGGGCTACTGTTCAGGTGGTTAGGCTTGCACTTAGAATTTTCTAAGGCTTTCCTAGATGGGTGGGGCACTATTCAGACGGCTGGGCCTTGTTTAGATGTTTGGGCTTACTTAGCCTTTTCTAAGGCAATTTTAGACGGTTGAGGGTACTGTTTGGGTGGTTGGGCAACCTGTTTAGCATGTTTTAACGTATTATCAATACCAATCATTTTCCTTACATGTTCTAAGCTTAATAACACTATTCTAAGTATAACTAACACATAATCACCATTGGAACATTTTCATTCATACATAAATACATACGGGTGTTTCAAAATGAACTTTGTAAAAACGGTTTTACATACATTTTCAGCCCCAAAATGTTTAAAACAAGTAAAATACGAGGTCTAGAACTCACCTTGTGCAACTTTGGGTGTGTCTTCCTTTTTAAACCCGTGTGCAATGAATTCGAACACCTAAAACCCACCATAAACACACAGACCCGAACACGCACAAACATATAAGCACATAACCGAGACTAGAACTATTTGTAACCTCACAAACACCAAGAATTCTTACCAAAAACTTTGAAGTTCTTGCTTCTTCTAAAACTTCCAAGAGTTTTTCTGCTCTCTCTCTTTCTCTCTTGAACAAAATAAAAGAAGTGTGCAGGCAAGAGTGGGCGGCCATACCCACTTTTGTACCAACTTTTTGACATTTTGCCATTTTGACACTTTTACCCTCTTTACTTTAGGTTAACTTACATTTTCTCCCTTTTCCTTTACTTTTATTCCTTCTTCATATATTTAAGAATAACCGAGTGTTACAAGTCCACCCCCTTATATAGGTTTCGTCCCCGAAACCTGTTATTCCTTGAACAGCTATGGATAATGCTGTCTCATCTCCTCTTTAGTCTCCCACATAGACTCGGATCCCTTTTTGTGCTTCCACTGTACACGCACAAGAGCGACCACTTTATTCCTTAACCTCTTCTCCTTACGGTCAATGATCATCACTGGGTGCTCAATGTAATTGAGCCATGCATCCACTTTGATGTCCTCCAGTGGTAGAACCATATCCTCGTCTGCTAAAGACTTTCGTAAATGAGATACATGGAACGTAGGATGAATTCCACTCAACTCATCTAGTAGTTCCAACCTATAGGCCACCTCTCCTACTCAAGCAATGATTCGGAAGGGCCTATATACCTTGGGCTCAACGCCTCTTATCGGCATACGACTTCTGTCTATCCTTAGCTGCCTTCATGAAGGATTTGATCTTTTTGAGCTTCTTCGTCGTACCCTCAATCACTTCAATGCTCCCTAACTACTTCTGACCAATATCACCCCAGCAAACGGGTGTCCTACATCTCCTACCATATAGCATCTCGTAGGGTGGCATGCCAATGCTGCATGATAGCTGTTGTTGTACGAGAATTCTTCTAACGGAAGATGGTCATCCCAGTATCCTCCAAAATCGATCATGCACGCTCGAAGCATGTCCTCGAGGGTCTGGATCATCCTCTCAGACTAACCGCCAGTTTGAGGATGATAAGCCGTGCTGATATGTAGTCTCGTCCCCATCGCATCATGGAATTTCTTCCAAAACTTGGATGTAAACCGGGTGTCGCGATCAGACAGATAGACACCGGCACACCATGACGAGCTACAATCTCCTTCATAAATAGATCCGTGAGCCTCTCATAAGAATACATCCCTCGGATCGGTACGAAGTGAGCACACATCGTCAAATGATCAACTATCACCCATATAGCATCATACCCTTTCAGGTACGTGGTAGCTTCATAATGAAGTCCATGGTGATATGTTCCTACTTCTACTCGGGTATATCCCACGGTTAGATCTTCTCGTAAGGCTTCTGATGTTCTGCCTTCACTTGCAAGCAAGTAAGGCACTTACTCACGTACTCCACTACATCACGCTTCATACCCGGTCACCAATAGTCTTTCCTCATGTCTTGATACATCTTGATGGCACCGGGATGAATGCGGTATCGAGTTTTGTGGGCTTCATCCATGATTCGCCCTCGTATATCTCCATAACGAGGTTCCACATTCGCCCAAAGCGGGTTTTAACCCTGTGGGTTTTTTCTCCCAGATCTGCGACTAGACCTCTCATTCGTTCAGACTTGAGGCGATCCTCTTTCAACAAATCAACCTGAAATTCCTTCGCTTGAGTCATCACGTCCAAGGTGATCACTAACTAGTACGCCTTCACATGAATCGGTCCAGGTCTCACTTTTTGGCTGAGGGCATCGGCCACCACGTTGGCCTTGCCCGGATGGTAGTGGATCTCGCAGTCATAATCTTTGATGAGCTCTAACCACCTTCTCTGCCTCATGTTGAGATCCTTCTACTCAAAGAAGTATTTTAAGCTCTTGTGGTCGGTGAAAGTGCACTTCGTACCGTATAAGTAGTGCCTCCAAATCTTCAACGCGAAAACCACAGCCGCTAACTCCAAATCATGGGTAGGGTAGTTGACTTCATGGGTCTTCAACTGTCGGGATGCGTAGGCTATTACCCTTCCACGTTGCATTAACACGCAACCTAGCCCGGAATAAGATGCATCCGAATACGCCACTAAATCTTCACTTTCGTCGGGCAACGTCAAGACAGGAGCTTGTGTTAATCTCGTCTTCAACTCCTCAAAAGCACTCTCCTGTTCTGGACCCCACACGAACTTTACATCCTTGCGAGTCAACTTCGTCAAAGGTGAGTCTATCTTGGAGAAGTCTTGAATAAGTCTCCGGTAGTATCCCGCCAACCCTAAGAAGCTACGAATCTCGGATGGCGTCTTTGGTGACTTCCAGTGCATCACCGCCTCAACCTTCGCCGGGTCCACCATTATCCCTTCAGCATTAACGACATGACCCAAAAATTGAACCTCACGCAACCAGAAAGCACACTTGGAGAATTTGGCGTACAACTTCTCTCTCGTAAGTGTCCCCAACACCTCGCATATGTGGCCGACATGTTCTTCCTCGCTCCTATAATAAATCAGGATATCATCAATAAATACTATCACTGATTTATCTAACATTGGCCGACACACTCGGTTCATCAAATCCATAAAGGCAGCTGGCGTGTTAGTCTATCCGAATGACATAACGAGAAACTCGTAGTGTCCATAACGCGTGCGAAAAGCTATCTTAGGAATGTCATGCTCCTTCACCTTCAACTGATGGTAGCCAGATTGAAGATCTATTCTCGAGAACCAACTGGCACTTTGGAGCTGATCAAACAGGTCATCAATCCTTGGTAACGGATACCGATTCTTCACTGTTACCTTGTTCAGCTCTCGTTAGTCTATGCACATTTGCATACTACCATCCTTTTTCTTTACGAACAATACTGGAGCACCCCAAGGAAAGATACTCGGTCGAATGAACCCCTTATCCATTAACTCCTGTACTTGTTCCATGAGTTCCTTTATATTAGTTGGAGCTAATCGATACGGTTCTTTGGCAACGGGTTTAGCACCGGGTATCAAATCAATTTGGAACTCGATTTCGCGATCCCGTGGCACGCTGCGTAAGTCTTCAGGGAATATATCCGAAATGTCACGCACCACTGGTACATCACATAGTTGTGGTGTTGACGTGTCTACATCCTTCACGTAGGCCAGATAGGAACTACATCCATGTCTCATGCATTTCCCCGCCAATGCCAACAAAATCACCTTTGGACTCGTAGTAACGCGGTCTCCATACACCGTCACTAAACTTCCATCGGGCGCAATTAGCCGAATCATCTTCTTGCGACATACCGTATTTGCTTCATAGGTTTCTAACCAATCCATCCCTAGTACTACATCGTATCCACCTAGGGGTATCACATGTAATTTAGTAGAAAACCTATGGCCTTCTAATTCTATGGCACAGTCCTCTATCACATCAGTAACTCTAGTGGACTTACCGATAGCAGTTTCTACGTGAAAAGGCTCACTAATACTCCTACTGCTGAAAGACAACTTAGCATAGAAGTTAGCAGAAATAAAACTCCTACTAGCACCAGAATCAAATAATACAGAGGCACAAGTTTGATTTACTAGAAACATACCTGACACGACATCGGGATCCACTCGGGCTTCCTCCCGGGTCATGGTGTAAGCTCTAGCACTTTCCCTCTGCCTTCGTTCCTCTGGCTTCTTCCTCGCCCCAGAGCTTTCAGCCCTCGGCTTCTTGTAGTCTTTCATCATGTGTCCCTCCTCGCCACAGTTATAACACTTCTGCACCCTAGAGTCTCTAGCGATGTGGGCGGACCTGCCACACCTGAAGCATACATTCAGTCCCAACCTACACTCGCCGGTATGCTCCCTTCCACATTTGCCACACATCTTCGACCTCGAGCTTGTCGACACCCTACGGTCGTCCACCCTCATCCTCTTGTGGTTTGGAGTGAAACCACCACGTCCAAACCTCTTCCCACTCCTGCTTTTGTCACCACCACCCATCCTCTTCACCTCCACCACAGTCTCCTCTCGCTCATCATACAACTTGCCCGCCAAGTCCACCACTGATCGAAAGGTACCGGGCTGAGCAGCAACCAGATACCTGCGAATATCAGCCGGCAGTCACTGGATGTACCTCTTGATCTTCCTTGACACCGGTGTCACCTGATCCAGTACTAGCCTCGCCATTTCATTAAATTTAGGGGTGTACTGCTGGTGGGTCATGGTTCCCGCCTCAAGTTGCAAGAACTCCCTCTCGATCCTGTCGAGCACCCTGTGAGTACAGAATTCCTCGATCACTAGCTGTTTCAGCTCCTTCCATCGCATCTTCCCGATGGCTCTTGGACAATGTTTTCCCACCAACACAACGCTGAGTCAAAAAAGTAGTGAGTCGCGAACTTCACCTTCTAGTCTTCGTGACACTCACTGATTTGTAGCACCGCCTCCATTTCTCTTACCCAGCGGTGAGCGGCAGCAGCATTGCCATTGCCATCGAAGGCGGGGGCTTGCACCTTTGGAATGCCCCATAACTGCACCCCTTGGTCGTCATGCCTACTACATCATCTTCCTCTTCGTCGGACAATACAGTCTCAGGCTCTGGTCGTTCTTCCTCCCCTCTGCTCCCCTTACCCGTTGGTACCTTCCTATTCTCCTTCTCCTTTCCATCCTCGCTTCTCACAGCCCTGATGACTTCACTCACCACAAATGGTAAAACTGTCTGCATGACCTGGTCCACTTCATCAGCAATCTCCTCTCTAGCTGAAGCGTTCAGGCTGGCATTCTCATTTTCCTCACTTCGGCCATCACTACTAGAAAAAAAGGCTAATGTAACTTTTTAGATGCAACCTATTTCAATTGAGTTGCATTTGATTCTAATGCAACTTCTTTAAACATAAAAGTTGCATTAATGATCTAATGCAACATTTTTCATAAAAAGTTGCAAAAAATTATTTAAATTGTAGCCTTTTTATTTAAGTATTGTCAATCTTACTTAAAGTTGTAACCTTTTTTTTGAAAGGTTGCAAATATTATTAAAATATGCAATATTTGTTTAAAAGTTGCACATTTCAATAAAATTTGATTATGATATCACCAATATTTTGTTAGTGATATGCTTAGAACAACTAATGACCATGAGTGGTCATAATTGAAATTTATAACCAAATTAACCTTAGATTATCATTACTCTTCCTAGTGATTGTTAATAAACTTGAAAAAAAGGTTAAAACTATTTTTCAAAATTTTAAACTAATAATATGATATTAATGCATACAAAAGAAACGAAAATTACAAGATAATATAAAAAGTTTAGTATTTATTATTTAAAGATGACTACAATCAGGGCCGCCCTAAATTGGGGGGGACCTATCAAGTTCCCCGATCTTTTTAGAGTCCTAAAATTTTTAATTATTTTTTTATATTATATGTATTTTTTAGAAGTAGCCATGACTATGATAGCATGAAACAAATTATATTCATGTCTTGGAATAACAAAAAAGGTCATACAAATGCCTAGCCTTACTTAAAAAAATGACCTTTGTATTTGAACCTGGGTCTTATATTACAGTTATCATTGACTTAACAACTTAACCAAGGCTGATTTTTAAGATTTAATTCCCTAGTTTTATTAATTATAGTTTACTTCCAATCTCTAAACTTATAAAAGAACACAAATTAAATGTAGTTATAAGCTTAGGAACTCATTGATCTGTTACCTACAGTTCCCTCCTATTTTCCTCTAAAAACATTTTAGAATTTTACAGTTCCCCCCATTTCC
>BJCO01024590.1:0-10392 GCA_018326465.1 Flaveria floridana
CCATGGTTGTCGATATAATGGCGATGGTAAAGATGGATGTGATTGTGATTTTGGTTGTGGGTTTTCAAGCCTAGTTGTGACATTGGCTGCCTCGATGATTGTCTAGAATTCGGTTAGGCTCGATGGTGTGGTTGTGGTTGTTGTGGTTGATAATAGTCGTAGTGGTGTTAGAGTGATATGATGGCGTGTCGGGTGTCGGTCAAGCATGGTCAAACGAGGTCAACGGATAGTCAACAACAAGAACATGATGGGATCAAGAACAATACGAGTGGGTTAGTGAACGTGAATCGAGTGGAAGGTAAAATTGCACGCGCAACGCATTGAAATTTTATTTATAATTCGCATACGTGTTATTCGAGCTCTAAATAATAAAAGGCATAAATTATAAAATACGTGAATTATAAATGAAAGATAAACGTCACTTGTGATAATTAATTGACTTAAATAGATGGTTTCGACTCGAGATTTAATTAGCAACGTTATTTATTCCAAACCAACCTACTCCACACAAGGTATTATTCCATTAACCCGTAAGTCTAGAGGTAGATATACAAGGATTTTCACCTTGTAAATCCTCATTCTATGCATACTGGCAATGTTTAACTTAAACTTTCTATAACCAAAGTCATTAATCTGGTTAAAACATTGAAATAAAAACCTAAATACATATCTACATATATATAATCTGGGTTTGAGAAGTTCGAATGATTTAATGGTGATTGGGATGTAAGTATGATAGTACACAAGTGTAAAAGGGTGTAAATCGCCAAGTAGATACGACATAGGTGTAATACATAGTAGACCCGAGAGTGGTGATACATTTTCGGTAGTTTAGTGAGGATTAAATGGTGATAAATTAGTGGTGAAAGCTGAAAATGTAAAAGATTGGTATATGGAGCAACACGAGCTTGGTCGGTGACCCGAAATATGAAAATAATCCAAGAAACGAGCCATAATGTGAACAACCTAGAATCTAAGAATTTTCAGGCCTTAGTATAATTATTTCAATAATAGAAATCAAATTGGTGAATTTTTGAGTTAATATGAAATTCCTACGAGTTTATTTAACACAGGCAAACGTAACCGGTCACTAGAAACTTGTGATTTAAACATCACAAAGTAGGATCTGATATTTTGGGGTTCTAACAGGCTCAAATAGACTATAAAAAGCTTAAGAAAATATTAGGGGTCAAAATTTGTAAAAAGACAAACTTTGGGGTAGAAATTGTAAATTTTTAAACTTGAGGGGCCAAAAGTGTAAATTCTGCATATTAGTAAAATTTCAGTAACCCAAGAATAGAAACTAAATTCGGGACTATTAATATGATAATAAACCTACAAGAACTATCGAAGTTGTTGTACACGTGCCAAAACCCTAAACTTTGCAAAATAGGAAACTTCTAACGTAAATTTCTAGGTAAACCAAGCCACGTGCGTCTTTCACTATCGAATGACACTAAACTACACTTGCACAATCTGAGAATCTATAGCTTATTACTTGAATCATGATTATAGGGTGCTAGGACTTGAAACTATCTACGATTTTTGGAACCTGACTGATACTAAGGTGAGTTCTAGTGATCCCCCTTTTTACTATTGTTTTTGGGATGAAGCATGCTCTGTTTAGCTGTTCTATTTATGATGCTTATGTTGTGGATTTTGATGATACCTGTTGATACTCGAATCATAATCATTAGTTCTTTTGTGAACCGCTTGTTTTAGATGGATAGATCTATTTGGGGAATCCCCCACACACAGTGGCTTCCGGTTAGGAAGGGTACCCCACTGAGATCCTGAGGGATTGTTTGCGGCATGTGACAGGTTTTTATAAGATACTATGGTGAACCATCCGGCAGGTATGGTCCACTGTTTGAGGCTCAGTTCTCCCTTTAGGGTTAACCGGTACAACATAACTTTAGAAGAGGCTAGCCGGGACTGAGTGCAGGGTTGATTGTGACCCCACAACAGTTATAATTGATACTAAAACTTTAACATGTGGACTTTAAGAGTCCCTTTTGTTTTCTGAAACTTTAACCACTTGAACTCCGCAACTTTTTAGTTGACACAAAACTTTTTGAGCATGTTTCAGGTAACCCTTGATGGAGGTCTAGTTGTCTTGGAAGATGCATGGATGACATAACACCCCGACCTCATGGCATTATAGACTCTACTTTGAACTTTCGAACAATTTTTAATGAATGATACTCTAAATTATGTACTTTTGACGTGAAACAATTTGATGTAATCGGGCTAAGCTGTTTAGTCTCGAATTTCATTTAAATTAATATAATGTCATGTGATTTCTCTACTTATGTGCTCTTACGATGGTTTGTTTCCGCTGCCACATCCGTTGCTAGTCTGTGACGTCCAACCCTCCTTGGGCCTGGGGTGTGACATGTTGAATGAGAGGATCGAATCAATGTTTGATTGGGCCAAGGCTCTGATACCACCTGATGAAAACAACTTAACTTCAGTCAAGCATATTGAATATAAACTTTAGAAAGAATGATATTCAATATGAACAAGTTGTGTTTCTCGAAGGATCTTTTCTAATCTCTCACTAATTCAACAAACACTAAACATGGTGCGGAAACCCATTGTTAATGTGTATGATTTCAGTGTATGTGTGTGTGTTGTGTGTGTTAGAAAATGCACAAGAAATTGAAAATGCTTGTTTGATTGATAATCATTCAAAAGCTTACAAAGGATTTGGGTAGAGTGTTATTTATAGCCTATATACAATTACTATTCTACCCTTTTGTAAATGAAAATTACAAAAAAATAATCCCAAGTGAATAAGTCATCCGCTGTGGAATTCAGTCATCCGCTGTGGAATTCAGTCATCCGCTGTGGAGAAGTTCATCCGCTGTATGAACAGTTTGTTCATCCGCTGTGATGGACTTGTTCATCCGCTGTGGGAACAGTTCATCAGCTGTGGTCATCCGCTATGAACTTGTTCATCTACTGTGGATGTTGTTCATCCACCGTGAACACTTGATTCATGCGCTTTGAAGCTTGTTCATCCGCTGTGAAGTTTCTTCATCCGCCGTGGGATAGATACTCCATCCGCTGAAGAATCTTCATTCGCATTGGACTTCTTTCATCCGCATTGATTGACTTGTGCAAAAGTTCTTTATCTACAAATCTGAAAGAGAAATTTACATAAATATTAGTGACTGTTATTGATGTTAATGATGTCAAAGTATTTCCAATGTATGAATTATATGTTGAAACACATTTGGACGATTGTTTTGATAATGACAAGCATTATACTTTCTTGCATTAACTCTTAATGCACTTTGTTGAGTCCAACATATAATCAGATGTGTTGTGGTTGGTCATATCACAAACAGAATAATATTTGTTAAAATAGCAATTTTTGGTGGAATGATTGTTCATGTCACAGATTGAGCAAAATTGATTGAAATAACACTTATCTGTTTAGTGATTTGACATTTCACACATGTCATAATACATGTGTTTGTTGCTTGACACTGATCCTGGTGTTGAGGCCTCAGTAGCTTTACCAGTTTTGGACTAAGTCTCAATCTTTGATTTTGGTGAGGAAGCATGATCAGGCCTTTTAGTAGTTTGTTTCACAACACAATTAGTTTTGATTTTCTTAGGCTGATTTTGCTTTCTTAAAATTTTCCTATCCTTCTTTTTTTGATGGTTTACATGATCTTTATCAAAACCAACCCTTTGCTTTGGTTTTGATGATTGAGGATCTGATTTGATCTTTGCTTTTGAAACCAGTGAGATTTTACTTTTAATTTTCGGTGAAATGTTATCTGATTTGATTGAATTGTTTGGAGATTTGATCTCACAATCAGATCTACTTTGAGTAGATGGTTTCACAGAATCATCTGTTATCTTCTTTTATTTAGAAATTGCAGGAACAAATTTCACAAAAGGCACTATGGCTTTGACAGGACTTCATGGTTTAATGACATTCACTGTTTTGTCTGAGTACTCTTTGATTTTGATTGGATGACCTAACTAAACTTTCTCCTCATTTGTTTCAATATAAACACTTGGTTTATTTTGAGGATTAGTGATTTGAGTTACTATTGATTTAGGTTCAATAGTTTTAGGTTCAATTTATCAGTCAGAGTGATAGACTCAGGCATGACAACGTAATTGCCATTATATGGTGGGGGACATGAATTGTATCCAATCCCAGTCATATCATTATGCTCCTTTGGTGAATCAAGCATCACTTATAGCTTAGCTGAAGACAGTTGAAACTTTTCAAGTTTCACTTCAGTAACTGATTGCTTAGCTTTGGATTGGGCTAGCTTTTCAGTTAATTTTTCATTTTCAGCTGCAAGAGTGTACTTTTCTACATGCAGATTTTCTATATCGGAGATAAGAGATTTGATTTTTTTTTCAAAGCATTTGATTTCTCTTTTATACATCTCAGATTTTACTTTTTCTTCTTTGATTTTAGGTGCCATTTCGTGATTATGCTCATGGTAACCCTGTAGTTTAGCAATATATTTATCACTACACAGATTTGATTTTACCTCAGATGGCATTGGAGTTGGGCCATCATTGATGTGAGCCATGAGAGCATGATTTTGAAGTTGAGGCTTCACTACCTCAGCATATAAGCTCTAGTCACATACTCCATCTTGTCTGATGACAAGAGCATTTAAGATAGATTGGTTGGTTTCATGAGCTTGATTTGTCAGTTGTGGCTGACTCTGGTATGGATGTTGATGTTGTTGTTGGTAATTGTACTGTTGTATTGTTGGATATATAGCTTGAGTTTGGTTGTGAGGTTGATTGGCCCTGAGAAATCCTTTGGAAACTATTGTTGTTTCTTCTAGGAGCATTACATTCTCTTGAAAAATGGCCAGTCATACCACAATTGATGCATTTGACTTTGGATTTGTCATATCCAAGTTTTGTGCATTCATTCAAACTAAGCTTTCTCCCTTTATTGAAGAACTTCTTCGCTCTCATTGCTATCATAGCCATTTGCTATTGCAGATCCATTTCTTCCACATCATCTGGATCCATTTCTTTAAAGTCTTGTTAGATCAGGTGGGTAGAATTGAGTCTTCCTCCCAAGTAGGCTTCAAAGCTTGCAACAAAGGCATTGTAAGTAGCCTTTTACTCTTTAGACCTTTGGTCTTCAGACAGACCTCTAGGAGTAGTAGTGAATCCTGTTGGTTGAGATGACGTTGATGGCTTGTTTGTTGATGGAGTAGCAATGAAACTGGTTGTCTTCACTTGATCTCTTGAGGAGAGAAAATCATCATCCTTAGTAATGAATGCATTTTCCACCGAGTGAGTGTCTCATGGAAATTTATATGCTTCAATAACTCGAGGTCCACCAAGGTTCCTACTCCTTTCATCAAGTTCAAGAGCTTCAATTTTGGCAATCATTATGTCCAAGGTAGTGCTCTCTAGATCAAGAGTATTTTTCAGCATGGTAACATTTTGTTTCCAGTTTTCAGGAAGGCTGTGAAGCTTCTTTTTGTTCAGCTCTTTGACTTTGTACGTAACCCGCATAATCTCTAAATCATTCACCAAGTGCACAAATCTATGCAATTGTTTTGAGATTGACTCCCCCTTGGAGTGATGAAAGGTTTCATATTGATTAACAAGTTTATCCTTGTTAATTTCAGCTATTTCACTGCTGCCTTCACACATAATTAGCAGTGCATCCCACACATCTTTAGCTGGTCCATATTCTCAAGCCTTTTTAGCACATCCATTTTCAATGCTTGAGTCAGAATAGAATATGCTTTGAGATCAATTTTTATCTTTTTGTAGTCATCATCATCAAGAGTGAGATCCTCTACGGGTATTCTTGAGGTTTTGTACAGAGCAGCCTGGTCAGTACAAAGTGTCACTGGAATGTGAGGCCCTTTACATATGGAAATCCAATAGTCCAGATCTACACCTTTAATATAATTCATGAACCTAATCTTCCATTGCTTAAACTCAGATTTGTGTTTAAGCATAGGAGGTTTAGGAGTATGACCATGTATGTGAATCCATATTAATAAGCTGTTTTTAACTTGTTTGAATAAAGATTAGATTGATTGTTAAGTCCACCTAGTCCAAATAGTCCAAAACAGGCTTATATAACCAGATCTGCTGAGTGTATGCAGAAATTTGTTAGAACTTCTTCTATAATTTTCAGAAGTTTTTTATGTTACTATTATGATTTTATGGTTGAGCAACTATTCACAGATTTGTTCTTGAGGGTGATTTCGGATGAACAATTACTGTCGATGTATTTCAGCAGATATTCAACTTGTATACTGATCAGAGGTATTTGAACACTCTACAAGCAACTCAATCACCAGATCAATCGAGTTCAGCTTAGATCTATGCAGATCTGAAGAAGAACCAAGAGCCAAGGCTCTGATACCAATTGACTGGGTGTGAGAATGATATTCTCTATTGTTGTGAATCAACAAGGATGGAATATGATGATTGAGTCAACGATTGTAAGACGGACAATCATAGAACATTGAACGCATGAAATACTCATAAATGCTCTTTGTATTGATTATGGTGAATGGGTACAACAAATGCTAGGATTTGAGCAATCTATAGTAACAATACACCTTGTGAACATAAGATGAAACAAATATTCTGATTGTCTAATGTCTGATCTCTGTCTCTCCTCGGTCACCTCACATACGAGGATTTCTATTCTATTTATAGGCTGATAGGAAGCCTTTATGAAAGACTAAATTACCCCTGTACTATAATCTAATCTAAGTACAAAAAGTCTTTATCAGCATTTGTTGTTGTTCATCCGCATTAACTAATACGGATGTGTTGATCTTTATTAGCATTTCTTTTTCTTCTATCGCATTAGCATTTGGTCATCAGCATTGACAAATGCGGATGAACAAACACTTGGCACATTTGTTGCTAAGCATCCGTATTAACTAATGCGGATGTACAATTCCTTGTTACCGTTTGTTCGTCTATCCGCATTTGATAATGCGGAAGAACAAACACTTGTCAACATTTGTTCTTTGGACATCCACATTGTGACAACCGACCTCAAGGTCATTATTTTAACCCTAATTTAATTGCATCATTTCCCGTCTTATAAGTTCTAATAATAGAAACAATCTAACTATATCTGTGTTATTAGAATCATCCTTTGTTATTATTTGCATTTCCATGATTTTATGTATTTTTTGTGAATTTTAGCTATTTCAAAGTTTTACCTTTAAGAAACTTAGCGCCCCGGGAATGTTAATTAGTCACCCTTGCTAAAACTTAATCTTAATTGAAACAAATAAAATGTGTGCATAGACACACACTTATAAATTCACGGATAAAGCATGCATGTGCATGCATAATAATCATCAACTAACAACATTTTACCATCTAATATACCACATTATACTACCCTACATATTATCAATTCCTAATAATAATTAAAATTAAAAACAAAACTCACTACAAAACAAGAGTTTTGGGCCGCCCCCACCATGGCCAATCCCCTCTCTTGCTCACCACTACACACCCCCACATCTTTGACCACTACACTTACATGCAATTCACATCAACACTTCACCCCTCTACCTCATCTCACTCTCTCTCGGATTCTCTAGCAGAAAAACTATCACACCACCAAGAAATTCTCTCCATTCCAGCCATACTCTCGAAACACAACCGTGAACCACCATTCGACAACACCAAACCGCAAGCAAGGTGAAGGTTTGTGAGCTTTTGGTGCTCGGGTCTTGCAAGCTCATGTTTTCTAGCCTTGGTAGAAGATTCTCCAGCTTCATCCAAGGGATTTCAGACAATTCACGACTATCTATACGCTCCAAACCGCAAGCTACACTTAGTGTAAGCTTCACATCACCCGGTTCGGTCATTACATACGTTTTTCTTTATTGTTCACTCTAGATCTTACTATTCTTGTATCTTATAGAAAATTTCTGCCCCAATCTCATTACTAAATAGCTATTCATGATCTTGAAGGTATCACACTTGCAATATGTGTTACTCTATAGGTGTAACCCGGTTTACACCTAGAAAACCCTCTCTTTGGGTGTATTTACGCCATCGAACTTGTTTCAACTAGTAATCTTTCAAACTAACTGTGTAATCTGCTCAAAATGGATTTCTTAACCTTCTAATAACTTGTTTTTAAAGTTACAAAAGATTCGGATAATGTTTGACTACAAATTATAACATATAACACATATGTAATGGATGAAAATGGTGTAAACTTAAGGTTTCCCATCTTGTTGTAATCGGTTGGTTGAACCCGTATGTTATACTAGATATTTAAGAAAGTTTTGATGAATACTAAGTGTGTGATAAATGGTTAATCTCTGGAAATGAAAGACATGTTAAGATTAGACCCATTTTAGTCACTTTCGGGACCCGAAACATGGTAAAACGACTTAAAAACAAGAGAGCTTGGGCTTTGAGCCTTTTAAAGAGAATTCCAGGCTTAATAATGGATAATCAAATGTTCTGGAGTAAATGGGTCAATTAAATGGTCAATAAGGTAAGTTAAATGGGTTTTTAGTTAAAAACGGGTATTAACCGGGTGACGTTTTTGAGGAAAATCTAAGAAATATGGGTGTAGAGCTAAAATTTATAAAACCCATGTTATTTCAGTAAGTTAAGTGAAAAATAACTAATAAAGTAGAAAAATTGGTCAAACGAGCTTTTAAACGGTCAAATTCGGTTAAAAACGCGTTTTAACGGGTTAAACACAAAAACGAGGCTTTCAACTATTAGAGGCAAAAATTTCATAATCAAAGGACTTCAAACTTAGAAAAATGTCTTTAAAATGTTATCTACTGGTCTAAGATTCAAAAACATGAAAGTTCATAATTAACCGTTAAAACCCTTCGGTTCTACCGTGACCGGTAACGTTAAACACATAGGTATTAAACCGGACCTATAATCTGAAAATTTGTGTACACTTACTTAATAATAAGTTAATTTAACTTCAAGAACCTGATTTTTGGTCATAAAAGTCATCTAGTACAAGAAACCAAACTTGAGGGTAGAAACTGTCAATTTTGAAACTTGAGCGACTAAATTGTAAATTTTACCAAATTTCATAACCGACTCATATGAGAATAATAATCACTCAAACAATATTATTTAGCCTATATCATTAACTTAATGGGGCAAAATCCTAAATTACATAAGAAACCATGACTTTCCATAAAAGGAAACTTTTTATACAAACCCTAATCGAATCAAAGCCGAATTCAACAACTAAGCCTTTGACACACTTTATACACTTTGATTGAGTTTAGAGCAGTAGCTTACCACATAATATTGATTCTAGGGTGCTAGGCTTGAGACATTCCTGGCACACGAAGATTATTTTTGCTTAACCCCTAAGGTGAGTTCTAGTGATCCACCTTTTTACTACTGCTTTGGGATGAAACATGCTCTGCTATTTATGAACTATAATTGTGCTTTACTTGGTGATTGTATGTGGGATTTTTGGTTACCTGCTGATACTTATATCATGATCATTAATTCTTTCATGACCCGCTTGTTTTATATGGATAGATCTATTTGGGGAATCCACTACACACAGTGGCTCCCGCAACAGGGAGATACCCCACTGAGATCCTCAGGGGTCGTATGTGGCATGTAACAGGTTTTGAGTAAGAAACTATGGTGAACCATCCTGGCAGGTATGGTTCACTGTTTTGAGGCTCAGTTCTTCCTTCGGGAATATCCGGTTAAACACAAGTTTAGAAGAGGCCAACCGGGGACTGGGTGCATGGTTGATTGTGATACCCCCACGATGATTGACACAAAAATGATTCTTTTTAAATCAAATGAGATTTTACATAAGCCTTTTTGCTTTTAAATTTTAAGCACTTGAATTCACTAACTTTTTAGTTGACACAATTTCCTTTTGAGCATGTTTCAGGTAATCCGTGAAGAGTCTCTAGCTGTTATGGAAGACTTAGACTTATCCCCCGAGACCATGGCATTGGCTTTTGTTACCAAAAGTTAAATTAAACAATTTGAACAATGTGGGAATGTTTGTGGCAATTACTATTTCATTTTATGTCAGACGATGTAATCAGTTGGGGTTGGATCTGTTTCTAGCCCGATATCTTTTAAAACTTATAATGCCATGTGATGTTCTCTCCCTTTGACCTCTTATATTGGTTTTTTCCACTGCCATGTATGTTGTTGCTAGTCTGTGACGTCCTACCCTACCTGGGCCTGGGGTGTGACAGATTGGTATTAGAGCCAAAGGTTGTAGAGAAGTCGGGAATACCATAGTAGACCTTTGGCTACAACCCTGATACCCTAGGACTGTCCTTGTGGGAAGTGTTGGAATGATCGGGTTGGGTAAATTGATGATTACACTTGATCAACGTAATCATGAATTTACCGGACGTGTAATTT
>BJCO01024673.1:2418-15506 GCA_018326465.1 Flaveria floridana
ATATCATGTAAAATCTCGACACTTTGCGTCGGGTCATTTGTTTAACAAAAAGAATACTTTGTGGACTCTAATTAATAAGATCGTTTACTTTTCCGAATATGTATTGATTAATAAGTACCTAAATAAATATACTCTCGGCCTATGAGGACAATCTTACGGTCATCTGTATATTTATGTAACGAAGGGATCGCAAGCTTAAATCCAATATGTTATGGCGAACTTTTCCTTAAAGAATATTGAATTTGCTGTTTAAAAGGAAACCTAAATTTACTTAGATTAATATTCAAATGATGTAACTGATGTTAGTTAGAAATGACGTTACTAATTATACTATTATAGAATTACTTTTGCTTAAAACTAATTGTAGTGATTTATTTAGTTAGAATACCATTTAGGCAAAAATAAATTTTTTAAATCTCTTTTAAAACAAATGTAATGATTTTAAAGCCCAATTTAGTTAAGGTTGTCAAATGTGGAAAAAAATGTAATTCACTACTTCTTTTAATATCCATTAAGGACTTGACTAAACATAGATTGAATCCCCCTTTAACTAGAATATAGTAATTTTAACGCTTTATCGTGTCCAAATCAGCAAATTTGGCACCCTCTAGGTACATCATTACGTACAATCTAATTTAATATCTAAAAATTAAGTTATTATTTAATTAAAGGTATAAATAAATACCAACAACTTTATCAAACCTAAACCCATGTATTCATCTTATATTTTTTATTATTTAATTAGCTGTTCTTATATAAACTTATGCATATATACACACAAACACACACGTGTAGAATGAGTTTAATTTTAAACCACTTATGTAACGCTCAACATCTCATACCACCAATATTATCCGTTTTGCTCACAAAAAACTTACGGATTTGTTTTTGATTGTGCGAGTGAAAACTTCCTACAAAGGTCACTCATCTCTGGATTGTTGTCAGCCAAACACGCTTAACTGTGTAGTTTTTCTCTAATGCATAGCTAATATGATTAAAACGCGTTGATGACATTAGATGCCAAAAATTACTTATGAATTCAGCATTTCTTCTATCCACAACCAATGTAGACTTTTTCTAGGGCGTCATAATCAACCCCCCTCCCCATACATTACTTAGGAGCTCAGCATCTCGATGAGCCTAGGGACTCACCATCCTCAGTGAGGTTTGCCCCACCATCCCGAATGGCACAGAAATGGATCTAATACTATTTGTAACAACCGACCTCTCATACCACAAATATTGTCTGACTTGCTCACAAGAAATTTACGAATTTACTTTTGATTGCCCGAGTGAAAACTTCCCAAGAAGATCACTCATTATTGAATGATTGTCACCAAAACACGCTTAGATGTGGAGTTTTTCTCTCATGCATAGCCAAAACGCCAAAAACATATTGATGATATTAAAGGTCATGTGTTACTTATGAGCCCAGTATCTCTTATGTCTATGACCGATGTAGGATTTGTTTAGGGTATCACAAGTTAATATATAGTAACCAGATGATTCTAATGAATACGCTAGTGATCCATATCGAAGCCCTAATAAAAAATATAAAGTTCTCTTATCTTTTTTTACTTTAAACTAGATTAGACATGTATGAGCATCATATCCATGAGTAGTGTTTTTTAGTTGGCTACAGACGTTCATCAATCAAAAATGTAGTTTTAAAAGTTGATTGATTCGTTTGTTTAACAAACTAATACATGAACAGTAAACTTAATTAAATGAGTTGTTATGATTATAATAAAACATAGTTATTTTTGGTTCCGGGATTTATGATTTCATTCTTTAATTCCAAGTAATGTTGATTTAATTAAAGAGACATAACCTAATTCAAGTTCATCATCAGCTTGAAGAAAGTTCATATACTTACACACTAAACACTACTTTCTCAAAGTACTAACTACAGGTGTACTTGGCACGATTATACGGCATATGTTGTCCATCGAAACTTAAAGTCAAATATGTATAAAGAGTCGCAACATAATCGCGTATTAATGTTTGTAACTATTGATATTTTTAATGATGAAATTAGACTATTCGTTCAAACAACTAAAATCACAAATCCCATATACTATTGTGACTACAAGATGATGAGCAAAGCATGACAGAATGACTAGAGCACATGAATTTCGTTGACATAAACATCATTAATGACAATCCTTGAAGATTCTTGAGTAATTTGATCTTTTATCTTCGTTCTTTGCTTCCTCAAGACGTCGTTTAAGTCCAAAATCATGAACGCTCTTGAAAAACCACCTGAAAACTAGTTAAAATCATAAGAAAATTGAATTGTCTGGATTCGAGCATTATCAATGCCCAATTGCATTCAACCTACTATGTAACATTTGTTCAACGCTAAAAAAAAGGTGTATGGGTGGCCTCACATTGACAAAGCCTAGTTAGTGTTGACCAACTCCCAAGACTGTTTTTAGAGTACGTTTCTCGTGCATTTCATCACTAAACTTCATCGTATTTAGCTCTAATTTGGCATGTGCTTTTTACGTTTAAGTCTACTCATGTTTACACCCCGCGAAAATGTAATTCAATTGTTCATAACTAATGCATATTATATAAATTAACTTGATTATTTTTCAAATCATTAAAAAGACTATAATGTATTCATTAGTGAATACATTTATTTTATTTAATGCACTAATACTAGATTGCGGAATGTAAAAGTAAGTAAATCTATCTATTTAGTGATAAACCAAAAGATTTCAAAAGTTTTGTGGTTAAAATATGATTCTAATCACACATACATGCATACATACATACATGCATACATGCATACATTCATACATACATACATACACACATATAGGGTTGGTTCCTCTAAAAAAATAGGTTTTTCCTAAAATGGATAAGCAAAGAGAACGTGACTTAATGGTTTTATAGTTGATGAGTATTTAAGCTTACTTACGCATGTAAAAATACAAAGGAATTATATGGTATAATGGTGTTCTTTTGTCAAATACAATACAATAATCACTATAATGATAAAACAACATAGTTACAACAATACCAATACAATTAATGATAAAATAACACAATTATAAATAGTAAACAAGAAAAAACAACATGTTTTTCACACATGTAAACCAGAGTTTTAACTCATGTAAATGATACAATGTTTGAATTTTTTACTTTAATTATTTTTATATAACACTATTGTGCTCATATTAATTATAAAAATATACGATTTTGTAGTGTAATATTTTTCAAAAATTAAAGGGATACAAAAAGTTATCGATGTCTAAAAATAACTTTGAAAAAAGTCAACAACCACTAGCTTTTAAAAATTACCCCGTCCACTTTGATGTATGTGTGTATTGTATGAAAACAAAACAATTAGGAGGGTTTATTGAATTGAATTCGAATTAATCGAATGGAACAAGTGAATTATTGAAATTTTCAAACAGGATTTGAATCCGATTTGAATTTAAAAAAGATAAGTCGAATTCGAATCGAATTCAAAACTTTAAAATAGAAGTCAAATTCAATCCGTATTCAAAAAAAAATTCTAACTCGAATAAATTTATTCGATTTGTATTTAGAAAAAATAATTAATCATGTAATATTTATTAAATTAATTCGAAAGATACAATTCAAATTATTACAATAAAAAAATAAGTTAACATACAAAATATTCCAAGTTTTAAATAAGTCAAAAGATACAAATTAAAATTTTGAATTGTAGATTATATATTTTCTAAACTTCAAAATTTTAATTTTTTGTATACATAAATCTAAATTAATATATAAAATAAATAAAGGTATGTGTGTGTATTTCAAATTCGAATTTTGAATTGAATGAAATCAAAAATCACAAATTCACAAATCAATTCGAAATCGACAATTAGACTTGAAATCAAATATTATTTGAATCAAATTTTGAATCAGTAGTTTTTGGCTCGAATTAAAATTTTGAGTTTTTCGAATCCGATTCGGATATTTAATATCCCTAAATACAATGTGCCCCATCTTATTGATGATAGGTGTGTGTTTTAAAGTCATGATATGATATGTTTCGATATTCGGCTTCTATTTTCTGTCATTTGGTTGGTAATAAATTTGACTAGAAATGGAAAAAAGGATCTTTATTTATGGTAGTTAATTTTGATAAACAATCACTAGCTAATGTTTTTTTTTTCTTTTCTTATATTGTTATTTAATTTATTTGTTGGAACGGCCACTAGCTAATAATGTTGTCAAAGTTCCAAAGTTTATTGTATTTGATTTTACCATCATATATTAGTAGTTTTAGTAAAATTTGTATTAAATGGGTTGAATAAATAAAATATTAAACATAATAAAAATTTGTTAGTTTAAAAATAATATTCTAAAATAAGATATCAACTTTTTACACTTTTTTCCAATAATTAAACATTTTATTTCAAAACAAATGTTTATTAAAATATTATTTTTAAAAACTTTTTTATTATAACTTTCAACTTTAATTATTTTGTTTATAAAAATTTTACTTTTTAAAAACACCAATGTTAAAAAAAATTATTTTTAAAAAAGTATGATATTTTAGAAAAAATTCTTATTTTATAAAATTTATTTCTTTAGAAATAATATTAATAAGAAGATCTCTTTCTTTTTTTTTTTTTGAACGGCTAAGATATTGGATGTAAACCTATCTTTTCGGGGCTATGTCCAAGGTCGACTACTCGACCGCCCACAAGACCCAGCCCTCCCTATGCGCAGAAACCCCGTGGAATGGGTAAACTTTCGTCCTTGTCAGGTTCGAACCCGGGATAAAGCCTAGATTCGTCCCTCACCCAGATGTCCCTCCAACTTGGACAAGTGGGATTCGAACCCAGCACCTCCCTATGGGAGGGTAGACTCTTAACCACTGAATTAAGTTGTTGGGACAGAAGATATCTTTATTAATTTATTAAAACTATTTTGATCTAAAAATAAACAAATAATATTAATGTAATTAATGTGTTTATTTAATATAAGAGAGAGAGAGAGAGAGAAGTTGTATGATAATAAATATGGTATTGTCACATATCCTCCTTAATTACATTATTAAGAGAACTAGGTTAATACTTCGTGTATTACACAGGTTGAGTAATTAAATATTAGATAGTTATTAACAAAAAATAATTAATTATAAAATGATTTTTGATATAAGATATGATTGACATTACATGCAAGTGAAAAAAGAACAATGTTATTTTTTAAACTTTTGTTAATTTTTTTGTTTTTCTAATAAAAATAGGTTTTAAATAAATTGTTTTAAAACAAACTGTTTTTAATAAAGTGTCATTTTTAATAATTTCTTTATACTTTGAATTTTAATTATTTTTGTTTCATAAGAATTTTATTTTTTAGAAAACACAGGTATCAAAATATATTGTATTTTTTAAAAGTTTTATATTTTTTAAAACATATTCTTATTTTATAAAAAGTTATTTTCTTTAGAAATTTTATTTGTAGAAAGATCTCGTTTTTAATTTAATAAAAAAATTTAATATAAAAAAATTAAAATAATATAATTAGTAGTTAATGTGATATTTATTAGGAGAGAGAAACGAAAAAAAAAATTTAGGAGGCTTAAAATTATGTCATGTGGCTTTCAAAACCTTTTTTTATTAGTATAGATAGATTAGTATATATAGATTTAACTTGGTATTTGTTATAGAGTCGATTTTATTTTTATATTGCTAGGGATGATAGTGAGACGGGTTTAGGATGACTACGTTAATCTAGTCTTATATCCGATTATAAAATTACGTCTCATACTTGTCATACCAGTTCGACACTAGCTTACTCATCACCCATCGTAACATGTATTATCGCTAGTATAAGTATACCTGGTACTTTGTTGAATCTCCCGTTGAATAGATAAAGAAGTACATTTATTAATTTCTAATTTTCCTTATCGTTTTATCAACTAAGGAATAAAAAATATTACAACTAACAAGTTGGTGGAAAAGTAGATTATCATATTTATCAAGGATAAAGGAACTAAAAAGAAAAGAAAATATTTGTGGCCGGTATAGTTCATGTTCAAGCAAGATGGTATGTATAATTTGGGTAATCGCCTAGATCGGGTATCACGTAATATTATAGCGGTCTTATATTCATGAAAAAAATTAAAACTAATCTAACATCTTGAGCATCCGTCCCATTACTTGTCCAAATATTCAAGTTTTGGCTATACCTTTAGGATTTTATTTTTGGGTAATTGGATTTTAATAATCCAAACTTTCATTTATTGATCGAGATTAATGTCAACTCTGAGAGTTAATCATCGTTAGTTTTCTTTGATAAAATAGGGCAAACTTTATCATTGTTCAACTTCTTCGCTGCCCAACTTCTATCAGGTCTGTTTTTGGATGTCTAGCCTCCATCATCTCCTGATATCTACCTCCAATGAGTCAAGTGGCTCAAATCAGGATGTGAAAATTGACGAGTTTCAGGATGCATAAATTTCAGATTGATGGACCTGATGGTTGATATTAACTTCCTGCTTAGTGTTTTGCTCATATAAGTAGTTCACGTCATCAAACAACTAACGGTGTTGAATCTCAGCTAGGACTATTGGAGGAAAATAAGTTCAAAGTTATAAGTGTCCGTAAACATTTCTTGAATCCCGGCCAATTATTAAAAGTCGGGATTATTAAAATCCAATGACCCTTTATTTTTTTATGATCCTTATATATTTTACATATTTCCAAGTAAAAAACTATAATATATTTGGTTTGAGTTTCTCTAAATAAATGATAAGAGAGTTAACATGTATACAATTATTTCATATATACATCGTCATTTTTGTTATTTTAAAAGATATGCATAATTTTTTTGGTTTCTTTGTTTAAACGCAATATAATAAGACTAATACATAAATAAATTTAGTAGGCATACCTTAATGTTGTTCCATATATAAAAGTCAGAAAATTTATCTTCAAATAAGTTAGTGCTACCAAAGAGGATTATATCACCTCACATCACTCAAATATAAGGGCCACAAGATTCTAGATTAATATGATGTGTCGTTCACTTTCTTTTAAATATATATAGGGTGGGTATGTATAAAAGTAATTTTTGCGGTGGAGATAAAAGAAATTATCGGGAACACGACACATGTATTTTCATGATAACGGTACATGTATTTCTTATAATGGTTTGGATGTATCATTATAATTGCAAAACCTATTAGTTCGTGCATCAGATCTTGGCACATACTATTGAATTAGTTTAGACTATATATGGGTGTAAACGAGTCGCACTACTTGTTAGGAACTCGAGATCGTCTCGCTAATATTTCAAATTGAGCCGAGTTTATACGAGTTTTATCTTATATTGAGGCTTATTTAACAAACAAGATTGGGCCCAAACTTCACTCATAGAGCTTGAGCGGACTTACAACCATAAACAAGCCATTTATTTATATGCACCGTTGTAATTAAACAACTTAAGCCCATAGCTACATACACAGACATATGAGAGAGCTCATATGTAACCCATGAATATTTTAAATGCGACAAAACTATATAAGGCTTGTACACAGACATCGCGTTTAATGCACAAGAATTTAATAAAATGTTGTGTAATTTATCTCAACCCACATCTTATATGTACGTGTGTACGTGTGTGTGTGTGTGAGTCTGTGTCTGTGTATGTGTCTGTGTCTGTGTGCCTGTGTTTGTGTGTGTATGTGTGTGCCTGTGTTTGTGTGTGTATGTATGTATTTATGTCCTTTATTACTCAACCACATGCCCCACTTCTCTTGCCATCTTGAGATCCTTTCTTGCTGACTCATGGCGAGTTTTAAAATAAAGTATCTTCTAGTTTTGTGGATGCATGAAACTTTCTACACTGTAAGTTGTATCGTTTGTGTATGTCTGCCCAGGTGCCCGGGTTACAGGTGGGGTGTTACAGAGATGCTCTAAGGGGTGTAATGGTGTGTTTGAATATGATGTTTGATTAATAAAGAGATATTGAGATATAGTGTTGTGATTGATGGAGAAAACTAAAAAATACATACATACATACACACACACATATATGTCTAGTATATCCCATGCATATTTCGACTATGTGTAAGATTTGGGAGAGGTGGGATAGGGGCAAGTCTTTCCTCTATCATGAATGATAGCGAGACTACTTTCAATAATGCCCTTGGCTCCAACCGTTCTTAAATTTTATTAATTTTTTTAGAAAATTAATAAATATTAATGATAAATGTTTTTTCTTGCCCTTTTGCCTGTGATCACAATAACATCCACCCCATCACTCCCCCTATCACACCGGCGGGGGGGGTTCATGGTGTGCTAGGGGCTTCATGTAGGCATATAACACCCCGTTACGGATAGCCTAAGTCACCAAGGGAACATCCAGGTGGTAACTAGTGGTAATTGGTGTACTCCTTAATTAAAAGAATGTACTCCTAGGTGTTACCGTTAAAAGAAATATATATAATCTCACTAATATGATTGGATCTAAAATAAATAAATAAATAATAGCCTACTTAACTATAATAAACCATCTAATTCCTTAGGTAAATAAAATTTCTAAACTAATACAAAAAGCCAAAAACAATGTTAACATTAAATAAAATTTTAAATTGAAATAATATGTGCTTTATCGTTTATGTGGAAAAAGAAATACCTTGTGCGTCAACCTTTTTTCTGATGAGATCGTTACTGTTTTGTTTCTTTGTCGATGCTAGTGCAACACCCATGTAATGTTGTTGTCTTAGTGTTTTTGATAAACGTATCTAAAATTGTTGTTTAGGTCCCCATGTCTAGAGAGGGATTGTGCGAAAAGAAAGTTGGAAAGTCAAGATAAGGAAAATGTGTAATCACTAATAGTGAATAGTTGTTTTCTTTTTATTGTTTGTTCGGTTGAGGAATGAATAAGAATATAAGAAAAGAGGACAAAAATGAATTGAATTATACTCGTGGGTGATTTAGAAATTGCCATAAAGTTTAGTTAACCATAGCGTAGTAATACTTTAACCATTGTTGTTTATATTGTAAGGGATGCGTAATTCAATGACTTGGATGATCTGAGAGTCGTGAAATACATGTTAAATTGTAATATCGGTTGTTTAGTCCGAAATGATTAATTAGTTAAACTCAAGAATCTGACATATGATTATGTGGTTAATTTTTTATGAACCAGAGAATGACCAACGAGATGAATTTATATAAAAGGGAAAAGGTTAGAAACTACCTGACGATAGTTATTAGTTTTCAATTCAAAATGCATAAAATTTAAGTATTTTTCAATCCGATTTCACTGAAATTTCTGGAAAAATAAATCTTTTAATATATTTTTAATAAAGTAATTTTTATCAAAATAAAAAATATATATTCAACATGACCCTAGTTAGGGTTCTACCCCTTAGTGGTTGCCTCTTCTTGAACCCCACTTCTAATGGTGCTGCCCCTAAATCCCAGCCGAGAGGTGTTGCTCATGTGAAACCCCTATTACTTAGGAAAAAAATATTTAACATACTATATATGTTATGATTTGAATCTATCAACAAGTCAATCCAAATATGATAAAATATCTAACATATATAACATTACTTACTACTTACTAGGAAAAAAATTGGCACTCGACTGAAATTTAAAAATCACATATTTCCCGTTGAAAAATAGGCATGTACAATAAAAAACAATATACTTTCAACTTTTTCTCACAAAAGTCCATGTTTATTTTTTACACGTAAAACCAACATAATTTCTGTTTTGTTTTGTAAAAATCTCTCAATAATTTTACACATAAAATCGAAGATACTTTTTTTATTTTTTTCGCATCAAAGCCCTTCAACTATTATTTACACATTAAAGTTACTTCACTTGTCAAATTCTGACAGATTCTAAAGAAAAAAATTAAAATAGATTTCAAATTGTTTTTTTTTTTTGTGTGTGTGACATTTTTTCTTACGTGGCTTGTTAAACTTATAAGAGCTCGATCTTGGCTTGTTCAAACTTACGGGTACTCGAGCTCGGCTCATTGCAAATTCTATTTCTAAAACTATTACAAGCTAAGCTTTAGAAATAGACCTCAAAACGAGTCGTGGTTGAGCTCCCATAACTTAAAGGATCCGAGCTCGAGATCCCATAATTTAAATGAGACACGTAAAGGAAAAAAAATACACGCAAAACATCGGTGCAAAAGTTGTATTAATTTCTTTTTAGAATTTGCTTAAATTTAAAAATTGAAGTGATTTTAATGTGTACATAATTGCTAAGGGATTTTTATGTGTAAAACCAGAATTATATTAGTTTTTTATGTGCAAAAATATTAAGAGACTTTTGATGAGATAAAACAGAAAGTATTCCTGTCCTTAAAAGATTTTACGAAATGTATTTATGTCCTTAAAGGATTTTACGCGCTCTATTTGTTGTAAGCTACAGCGTAAACTCCCAAGATTTAATGCAGAATGAATCCGATGTTCCAACATCAATGAAACCAGATCAACGTGAAGCTTTGAGAAGACACAGATGTAGAGAAACGTGTAGCATAGAAAAGCTGTAGCTTTTGTGATGCTTAAACTCGAACCAGGAGCTTCATATTTATAGACTAAAACCGTAACCAATAATGAGAAAAACGGGGATGGGTTTAACCCCTACCAATTAGCGAATTTGGTTACGGGGATAACCCGAATTGCTTATTGATAGACTCTCCGCCGTATTTATCTCGTAGTTGGTTTTTCGATTCATGCGCAAGCCTTTGAACCGGGCCTTAGCTAAAAATAATGAGAAAAACGGGGAAGGGGTTGACCCCCACTAATTCGCGAATTCGGATCGACTCTCCACCGTATTATCTCGTTGTTGGTTTTTTGATTCTATCCTCAAGCCTCTGAACCGGGCCTTAGCTAAAAATAAAAGCTCCTTGTGACGATGCGTACATGCAAAGTGTGTCTCAAACGTGAGCTTGCATCTCCATCTCCATCTCAGCTCAATGTGCATGTGGGCTTAGTCCTTGTCTTGGCTCAATTACCACTTTAGTGACCCATAAGAGAAAGGCTTTTATAAGCCACTCAAAGTTGTTTCTCCTTACCAATGAGGGACAAGAAGTAAACATGTTAATTTGCACATTTACAATTTGAAAATTTCCAACATTAATTATTGAAAAAAAAATTTAACATGTAATATTCTAGAGAATATTAAAAATGAAATTGAAGATTATATAGAGTCAACTTTCAAGAAATTGAATTGGCCAAGGCACTTATATAAGCCATACAAACTTTCAAACAATGAATTATATGAAATCAATCGTTAATAGGGACGATGCCAGAAGAAAAGTAAAAAAGACGAGATAAGAAAAGTATTTTGATCTTTAACAGTAACCGGTCATTTTCTTTTAATTGACTAATTGGTTGTGGTATAGATCACAGGGTAATGGAATGACAGAAAAAATCTTTTCAATAATATATAATAATATTAAACTTTACTTTCTTGAAATCTAATAATTATATAGTCCATGCTAAATAATCTTCCTATCATATACTGTCAAGAACATACATAATTTCAAACTTTTGTTGATTAAGAAAATATATTATATTACTAGCAAAAGATGTGGTCGGCTAAATTATTATGTTCTTATTATTCTTTTTTATGTTTAGTCTTGTTATAATACCACGATATTTAACACAAGATTAGTGTTATAACCTTAAGAACTTAAAGAGAATTGTAAGAGCAAAAATAAGAGAAATGTATATTTTATGAAAGTGTATACAAGAGGTGCATTTTCTATTTTACATTTAGGTGGTATTTATACTACAAAGATCAATCATTTTGGTAGACAATGTAAACTATTTTGGTAGATAAGTAGCATAGTAAACGTATCTACAAGTTTGACAAAGAGTTCATCCACTTGCTATGGTAATAATTCATAATACTCCCCCTTGGATGACACTTTTTAATTAAGTACTGCCTCATTAAAAACCTTGCTAAAGAAAAACCTAGTGGGAAAAAACCTTAGCTAAGGAAAAAAGAGTGCAGCTTATAACTCCCCCTCAAATTGTCTTCCGTAGATCACCACATTACGTGCACGTGTAGCATGCCAATATCATAAACATGTTTTCTGAAAGTTGTTTTAGGAAGTGTCTTTGTGAAAAGATCAGCTGAATTGTTGCTAGATTGAACGTATCTCATTTCAACTTGTTTATCTTTAATAAGATCTTGAGTGTATAAAAAGAATTTTGGTGGTATATGTTTTGTTCTGTCACTTTTGATATACCCTTCTTTCATTTGTGAGACACAAGCTGCATTATCTTCATAGATTGGTGTTGCATTTTCATCTTTCTCCAATCCACAAGAAGTTGATATGAGTTGTGTCATGGATCTTAACCATACACATTCTCTTGAAGCTTCATGTAGTGCAATGACTTCAGCATAATTTGAGGATATCGCAACGAGTGTTTGTTTCTGAGAACGCCATGAAATCGTAGTTCCTTCATTCTTAAATACGTATCCAGTTTGAGATTTTTGCTCATGGGGATCAGATAAATAACCTGCATCTGCATAACCAACCAACCCTTCTTTTTAATTATTAGGATAAAACAAGCCTAAATCAATAGTACCTCGAAGATATCGAAAAATATGTTTAATCCTATTCCAATGCCTTTTAGTAGGAGCTGAACTAAATCTTGCTAACAAATTAACTGCAAAAGAAATGTCAGGTCTCGTACAGTTAGTAAGATACATAAGAGCTCCAATTGCACTGAGATATGGTATCTCTAGACCAAGAACCTCTTCATTATCTTCACAAGGACGGAATGGATCATTATCAACATTGAGTGATCTAACAACCATCGGTGTGCTTAAAGGATTTGCTTTGTCCATATTGAAACACTTTAAGAGTTTCTCAGTATAAGTTGACTGATGTACAAGTATTCCATTATACATATGGTCAATTTGCAAACCAAGATAATATTTGGTTTTTTCAAGGTCTTTCATTTCAAATTCTTTCTTTAAAAGAGTAATTGATTCATTAATTTCCTTTTGCATTCCAATTATATTTAGATCATCAACATACCCAGCTATGATCACATATCCTGATGTTGTCTTCTTAATGAAGACACATGGACAAATAAGGTTACTTGTGTA
>BJCO01024921.1:0-10000 GCA_018326465.1 Flaveria floridana
ATCTGTATCCTCCTTAGGATCAGATTTGTCACTCCAATCATAGTCATCTTCTTCATTCTCACCTTCCACCTTTGGATCACTATTCTCTGACCAGTCCCCCCTGAATTTCTACAACAAGAGACAAACTTGAGGTTAGATCATTAGTGAACTGTTCAGCATATGCACTCCAATCATAACCATCTTTAATGCTGACTACAAGAGCTTTCTTGGGCTCTTCAGTTGATTTTGATTCCTCTTTAAGCTCAGGCATAAGCAGACTTTGATAAGGCTTTTGGAAAGTATTCTGAGCTTGTTGAAACCTTTGATTGATAGAACTTGATTAGGCATTTCCTCCATTGTTCCTTGGAGCTTTGCATTCTCTAGAGAAATGTCCATAACTGTTGCAGTTGAAACACCTTGACTTTGACTTGTCAAAACCAACAGTCTCGTTAGCACTAGGCTTGTACTTCCTGTTGACATATGAGTGTTTTTGTGTTCTGTATGCAATCATTACCATCTGCCAATTTAAGTCCATCTCTTCAATATCTTCAGGATCCATCTCAAACAAATCCTTTCAAAACAAGATCTAATTGAGTTAAATGTATACCTTGATATGCTTGAAAACTACCCATGAAAGCAGTGAAAGTAGTTTTAGACTCTTCATCCTCTAACAGGATGTTTATAACATTTTTAACTTTGCCAGATTTAGCAGAGTTAGTTGATGGAGTCTCTGTTTGAACATTTAAACTCTGAGATTTAGAAGGAGATTGTGGATGAGACTATGAGGTATAAGCAAGAACACTAGTGAATGATGACTCAGTGAAGAATCCTGCTCCAACAATTAAGTCTCCCTCATCTTCTGGAACCTTCTCACTCTTTGCCATGAATGTATTTTCAACTGAGTTTGCAGAAGATGCAACAAACTGATATTGTGACATTGATGCTGCTCCGTCATTGTTCCTTGAGCTTTCATCAATTTCAACAGACTCTATCTTGGCAATAAGCAAATCTAAATCCATGGGAAACTTCTCAGTATGCTTTAGAAAAGTTACTATTTGTTTCCATGACGAGGGTAAAGCATTGAGTAGTCTGAGATTTAGATCTTCAAGATCAAGCTTGATACCAGCTGTTGACATCTCAGTAGTAGGCTGAACAAATCTGTTCATCATCTGATTTACTGTTTCACCAGACAAATACTGAAACAGTGCTAACTGCCTTTTTAGCTTTTGTTTCTTGAGGTTTTGGATCTCCTTTCCTCCTTCACAGATGGTCTTTAAGGCTTTGTATATGGTATATCCAGTCTGATATCCATCTAGGCTTCAAGGAACTTCCAAAGGTAGTCCTTTACACATCAAGAAGTATGCTTTGATATCATTCTTGACTCTTTTCAAATCATCTCCTTGCAAACCATCTTCAGGGTAGGGTTCTTGAGAATCTTTAGTATATACAAAACCCATGTCAGGCCCATCAGTGGTTATTGGAATGTATGGTCCTTTTTCAATTGATTTCCAAAGATTAGTGTCAATGGAAATCAAATGGTGTTTTAATCTAAGTGACCAATTTTTGAAATCAACTCTGTTTTTGTGTTTAGGAACTCTATTTTCTGAGTCTTCTGATTTCACCATCTTTATATTTTTGTTGATTTTTTTTTTAAAATTTCTGATTTTTTTTTAATTTTTGATTTTTTTAAAAAATTTCTAAGTATTAAGCAAAGATGCGCCTAAACAGTAAAGAAACGTCTCAACAGTTGAGATTCTTCTGAGTTTGAACAAGAACCGTCTAAGGGATTGCCTTAGAAAAATTTCCAAAACCGCTTAAAGTAGAAACGTCTGAACAGTCGCAATACATCTGAACAGTTGTCAGACGTCTGGAAGTTACAACCGTTCAAACAGTTATGATACGTCTCAACAGGTATGATGCGTCTGGAAGTACTTGAGCTCAAACAGTAGTAAAACTTCTCAACAGTTGTAAACCGTCTGCTTGAAAACCGCCTACACAGTGGTAAACCATATGCATAGTGGTCAAACGTCTATACACTTGGGCAATTTTCAGTGATTCTCAACCCTCATGCGTCACATTCATCATGTTCTTATGAACGTAATGAACTCAATTTTTGTGAAATCGATCAAAACATGATGAATTGGATCGAAATATTCTAATTAAGTAAGTTTAATGCTGATTAACATTCTTCTTTCTTTAATTTCTTTGATTATCAACAACAAATCAGTGAATCTCTCAAATTTTAGTTCGACAAAGATGAACACTTTTCGAACCAAATTTCGACTAATTCTCTGAAATTTGATGAATTTGACTGCTAATTGTGGTTCAATTCATGTTTATGATGATTAAACACAACTGAAAACCACAATATTTTAATTGAATTGCTAATCAATCACAGAATCAACTGAATTTTCAAAGTTCAACAAAAACTCAATTCACTTAACCAACAGCTCTAATACCATTTGATAGGATCAAATGTATAGATCTATGATGATATTAGCTAATAATTCAATGAAAACACAAGCAAAGTAATCAAATCAAAGCACAATATCAACAAAATTCAAAGAGTTTATTGATATAAAGCAAAGACAATTACAAGGTGTGTAAGTAGCAGATTTGTCTATCTAACCTACACATGTCTAAGCTATATATACTACCAATACACATAAGAAGGAACTAACTAATTACAAGACTAGTCCCTATACTATTACAAAAAGATAAAAAGACACATAAAGACAAAATGTTAATCTTTAAAGAAGTACTAACATGAGATACATGAGAGATCAAACCATCCCTCGATACATGGTGGCATCCACCAAATCTCCATTTTCATCAGGTGCCACATCATGGTTCGTGGCAAGAGGGGTACCGACAACAGTGACATTTTCCATGTCAATCCGACTTAGAATGTCTCTAACATACTTAGTCTGATGCAGAAAGATGCCAGTAGGTGTCTGATCCACCTGTAATCCCCAAAAGAACTTCATTTCTCCGATTACACTCATTTCAAATCGGCTTTCATCACTGCTTCAAATTCTTTGCATAAATCTTCGTTTCTGGAACAAAAGATTATGTCGTCCACATATATCTGAACCATTAGTAAATCACCATCATTTTCTTTTATGAACAATATGTAGTCAATTACTCTCATTTGAAAATCGTGTTTCACCAGATGTGTGGAGAGTTTTTCAGTCCAAGCTCGCGGGGCTTGATGTAAGCCATACAAAGCTTTGTCTAATTATATACCCTGTCCTAATGATAAGGATCTTCAAATCCCTTGGGTTGACTGAAGTATACTGTTTCACGGATGTCACCATGAAGGAAAGCACTTTTCACATCCAGCTGGTAGATCTTGATCTTCATGTAGGATGCATAAGCTAGGAAGATCCTGATTGCTTCCATCCTAACCACTGGTGCAAAATTTCATTATAGTCCACACCTTCTACTTGTCTAAATACTTGAACCACTATTCGTGCTTTGTTTCTGATAATGACTCCTTTGTCATATTTCTTGCACCGAAGAACCCATTTCGTTCCAATAACCTTGGTACCCTTCGGTCTGTCCACTAGCGTCCAAACGCCTAGCTTCTTAAACTGTAGAAGTTCTTCTTGCATTGCATTAACCCATGCCTCATCTTTAAAGGCATCACTTATATACTTGGGCTCAACTTGAGAAATAAAACATTTGTATGCCCCATCATGCACATATCCATTTTCCAATAAAGCTACGTAGTTAGCAGTGTACAGTTGATTTCTTGTCTGTACCCTAGAGAGAAGATCCCCGATGATGTTTTCCTGGGGATGATTTATACTAATCCTAGTCATAGGTGTTGTGTGAACAACCACTTCATTTTCCAAATTTGTGATCACTGGTTCATCCTCTGTGACTGTTTGTTGTCTTGCCCCAGAGGATTCAGCCGAATCATTTTCAACTACGGTTTTACTATCACTTGAGCTACCGTGCTCCATATTTGTAGCTTCATCATCGTCTGAGGAGTGATCACTTACTTCTAGATCTATCCCTGAGGACCCAGAAGTACCATTAACTGGAGCTGTAGTGTTGGAGTTCAGATTTGGAGTGTTCAGAACGTCATACATCATTTGAGCAACGATCTCATCGTCAGAATATTCAGGCGGAAGATTGAATGATTTTAATAATCCATCATAATCAAAGAATGATGATGGACCTTTCCAAGCAAGGGGGTGGTGTATCGTTGAATGTCTACATTGTACCACACTTCAACTTGACCTGTCGAGTTGTTGTAAACCCGTTTGTCAGGAATATTGTATCTAAGAAAAATGCCCTTATCTGCCTTTTTATTAAACTTTCCAATCTTAGTTTTCTTCAGCAACATGCAAGGAGCACCAAACGGTTCGAGATGCTCCAGATTTGGTTTACGTTTCTGAAGCAACTCATAGCAGGTTTTTCCGTGATGCTTGACTACTGGAACTCGATTGAGAGTGTAGCATGCATTTGCAACTGCTTCATTCCAGAATTGAATAGGCAATTTTGAGTCTGCCAATATAGTCCTCGCGGTTTCGATCAAGCTTCAATTTTTACGTTCAGCAACTCCGTTCATCTGTGGAGTATAAGCAGAAGAGAATTGATGTGCAATCCCCTTCTCTCTACAAAATGCATCCATCCATTGATTCTTTAATTCTGTGCCATTATCTGAACAAAATTTCCTCACTTTCAACTTTTATAGAGACTCCAGTGTAATGACTAATACCTTGAATGACTCAAATGTTTTTGATTTTGACTGAAGAAACATGACCCATGAAAATCTTGAATAATCATCTGTGACCGCAAGACAGTACAAGTCTGCAACTATGCTTTTAGTACTGACAGGACCAAAATGGTCCATGTGCAGGAGCTCCAGAGGCATCTCAATTGAATGAATTTTTTTTTGATTTGTGAGATTTCTTGGTCTGTTTCCCTTTCTTACATGATATGCAGAAATCTGGAAGCTGAAAAATTTTAACTGTAACCCCTTCAACCAGATTATTTTGAACCAAGTGATTCATCTTCCGTGGATTGATATATCCCATTCTCATGTGCCAAGATATGGACTCCTTCTCTATGGCTTTTGACAAGAAACACTGTATAGCTGACTCGGTAGTAGAAGCTCTTGACATGTCCAAGACATATAGATCATTATATCTTGAAGCTGACATTAAGATTTGCTTCTCAGGGATAACATATTCCTTTTTCAGAATGTAGCATTTCTTATCATCAGACATCACTTTAAATCCCTTATCGCAGATTTGAGAAACGAAAAGTAAATTGCTCTCCAGTTGTTGAACGTAATTTACTTTTATCAAAATTCACCTTCCCGTTTCGTACTTCACCTTGAGCTATGATGTAGCCTCCTTTATTTCCAGCAAAAGATACATGTCACCCTTTGATTTGCTTGACATTGAAAAGAAGAGATAAATTCCCGGTCATGTGCCTAGATGCCCCACTATCAATAATCCAGGTGTTAGTGATAGCGCTGTAGCGGACAACCTGCACAAAAACAGAAATGATTAGTTTAGGTGTGGGACCCAAGCCTTTACAGGCTTGGGTTTCCCAGAGGCATCACACATAACAAACTCAACCTATTTTCCTTTTGAAGTTGGAGAGACAACATGCTTCATATTATCCTCACTCTCAGACACAACTGATGATTTGGCTTTCAGTAGACCAGTTTTATGTAAGGACTGTTTGTGATAAATAGACGATTGGTTTATTGTTTGAACCCATGGTTTGCTTTTATCAACATGTTTTACCTCAGTCATCACAGCTTTGCAAGTGGCTTGCCTGTGTTGCCTGTGGTGTTTTGGAGGGGTATTTGATCTTGATTTAGTAAACCTTGGTTTATTATCTTGAAAGAGTTCAACCTTTTGTCTTGGTGTCTGATAGTTGGGACAATTTAGAGATATATGTCCTCATTTTCCATACCTAAAACAGGATCTCCATTCTACAGGACTGGGCGATCTTTTGTGTGGTGGGGAGTATGGTCCTGGATTGGTCTTATTTTTCTCAACCTTAGGTTTCTCACCTTCATTGACAAACTTAATTTGTTTAACATTTTGATTACAATTGCCTTTCTTTTTGTTAAGATTTTGATGATGAACAGTTTTAGACTGAATTGATTCTGAAATTTTAGGTTTTGAAACCGAAACTTTTGAACCCAACCCAAGAGTAGCATTTTCATCCTCTTCAACCCAATCTTCAATTTTAATCTCATCTTTCGTGCCAGATGTAGTTTTCTTCTGGTAAGTTACCGGTGGCACAAGTATAACTGTGGTATCCGGATCACTGACTAGAGGTGTTGTCACCACATGATCCTTTATTAGGTTATTATTTATAGGTTGACATTTTATGTTTAAAAGAATCTCATGTGGTGCTGGCACAACCTGATAAGCAATCCCTTCCCCCCATTTTTTTCTTTAACCAAGTTCTTAACAATGTGAGAGGACTAGCAAGACTATGAAGTTTCTGATTTAAACACTCAATTTCAACTTGAAGAATTGCCTTTTCTTTCTTTGTTTCCTCTATTATTGTTAGATAGAATTTAATATCATTTGCTTGATTAAAAGCAACAACCTTAGTTTCCCTAAGTTGCTTTCCTAATAGTTCAATCTTTTCTTTAAAACAGCTCTCATTTTGTTTTAACACCCAGTTAGCTTCAGTGCATAATATTAAATCATTTACTAAACTATTATTGTGATCTAATATTCTAGCAACTTTTAAATCTATGCTTTCATGAAATTTATCACATTCTTCACCCTCATATTTATTTAAAAGTTCGTCTTTGGATTCTACCTGTGATGTGCCGGAGGTGTTAGCCATGAAAGCAACCTGAGATTCCTTCTTAGTTTGAAATTCTGTACTCGCAGCAGCCAGTTTGTCTTCAACCAAGTGTTTAACTGCATCTATAGCTTCCTAGGCGTCTAAATTGGCATTATTAGCTAAGCTCTCTCCTTCACTTGCTAAATCATCGTTAACATATTCCACAAAACCCACATTAGCTTTACCACCAGAAATGAACCGAAATGTCCAGTCCTGTCCTTCATCTCCTTGAGCAACCATAGCTTTGGAATCTTGAGTGGTTGAAGTCATATTCTTTCCCTTGTCCTAACAGTTGTTTGATGTGAAAGGGTTACCATTTCTAATCTTCTTGGTTTCACACACTCCCGTTTGAAGTGTCCCTTTTCACCACAGTTAAAGCATGTGACTTTTGTTTTATCAAACCCAAAGGTTGCGACTTTAGTAGTAATCAGGTTTTGACCAGTCTTTTTCACAAACTTCTTTGCTCTTCTGACTACACTAGCCAAAGCCCACATTATGTCCATTCTTTCCAATTCCGCCTCGATAACCTGTTTATAGTCTTCATCAGCAAGATGACAATTTCCAAATTTTCAAGCAACTAATCCATCATAAGAGTGCACAATAGTAGCAAGAAGATCCATGTGTTCCTTGGCTACTCCAACAGTAACATTTCCCAGATTCTCGGTCTTTAACTTTGTTGAATTTGCTTCTGTGATATTGTATTGAACACCAGATGATCCTAACCCATCACTATCAGATGACCCACTCTGAGAATTTCCATACATGTTTGATACGAACGTTGTTTGAAGAGGTGCTCCTGATGAATTGGTGTGGGAACAATGTTATACAGTGATGGATTCTGCGTATATGACCCTTTCTTGGCTTGTATTTTAGCATCAGTTCCTCCTCCCTTAGCTTCAAGTTAAAATCATTGATGTCTAGAGTGGCTAAAGTATTATTCTGTCTCAGATTAGAAACAAAGGGATCCTATTTATCTGGCAATCCATCAGCAAAACTTGCAACTTTATCATCCATTAAAGTAGTTACCCCATGAGTGTGCAACTCATTCATTAGATGATAAAATCTTTCTATAATGTCATCCAAGCATTCATTTCCAATAGATGAGAAGTTGTCAAATTCCTTCTTGAGAGCTTTGGCCTTCAGTGCCTTTAACATGGCATTACCATTGTATCGCTTTTCCAAAGCTGACCACAACTTCTTGGACTTTTTATGTTCTGAAAATTGATGGAAAATATCTTTAGGAATAGATTGTGTTAGTAAGGCATAAGCTTTCTTCTCGGCATTGTGAGCAACCTTTTGCACTTCATTCATCCCACTCAAAATTAGCTTAACACCATTAGCTCCAACCGGTGTAGAGTAACCAGTTTCAATAGCAATCCATAAGTTTGGGTCTACACAATTAAGACAAAACTCAAACCATTGTTTCCATTGCGGGTATTCATCCAAAGTCAACAGTTTTGGAGGTTTGTTATGATTTCCAATTTCATTTTCCAGCAGTAACAGGTTTTGGATTTGTGAGTCCTTTCCAAACAGTAAACGTGGTGTTCTGATCGTCCATGTTATTAAAAATTGAGGAAACCAAAGTCAAATGTCCAAACTTGAGAAACCTTATGCGACTGAATCAATCGTGCGATTGAGAATACAAATGAGTTCAGTCATACGAATAGAGAGTGTGAATGTATTCAATCATACGATTCAAGTCAATCATATGATTTTGGATGCGACTGAGTCAATCGTGCGATTGAATTGTGCGATTGGGGTTCAGTCGTGCGATTGAACCAATCGTGCGACTGAGACTGCTGAATTTGAAAAATTCGAGATTTTGAAGACGTTTAGACTCAAAACGATTTTGCACAAATCCTAAACAGATGTAAGTCGAAAAGTTCAGAACTTTTGAATCATGCACACGTCAAAACCCGTTTTGTGTCAAAAACAAGGATTTTTGAATAATAAACGTGAACTTTAACCAAAACGTCGATCAAATCCACGAATAATCAAGAGCCAAAGCTCTGATACCACTTGTTAGGACCGTGTACGTACAGAGTACTAACTGATTCAATATGTAACCTAATCAAATAGTGTAGAATCCTATTTGATTGGCGATCCAATTAGTAAGAACAAAAACCCGAATCATTCTAACAATAGAACAACATTAAGAATGCTTAGAAAACTATCTGGGATGAACTTTGAACTTGGATGGACGAGATAGAACTCCCTTGACAGCTAGGGTATGAAAGAATTCGAAGTGTTACCTGTTTCCACGAATTACGTGGTATTTATAGGTTTCAGTATACAATCATACGACTGAGCCATTAGCATGGTTCAGTCGTGCGACTGAGCCATACGATTTGTTCATGCGCACGATTGAACCATACACTTGATCTAGTCGTGCGACTGGGCCAGTCTCTTGACTCAATCGCGCGACTAACCCAATCACCTGGTTCAGTCGTGCGACTGGTCCATAAGCATGGTCCATTAGCATGAATAACCATAAGACTAAGTCAAACACATTCCTGAATCATTATTATCTCAGAACTGTGACTGACTACTACTAACCCATATATAATATTCATTCAAGCATGTAATTATAAATGATATAAGAATAAGATACACTCAATAGCAAATATACATTCAAACACATATCATATTACCAAAATATCCATGTATTACACATATGTAAGTTTGAAAGACATAAACATTTAAGTACAATGAACTAGGGACATCATGTATCAACAAAGAGGCCTGTAAGGATCAAGATAAAGACGACTGAGCCAACTTCATATTTTGGTATTATCGCCACAAAAAAGAACTTTCAGATTTTTTTATTCGTATCTTCATAGCGGATTGAATCGAAAAGTAAGATTGAATTGGAAAGTCAGAAGTTTCAAACTTTCTATTAAATATCCGTTCCAACCAGTATTTGGGTGTTTTTGCTTGAGCTGTACAAGATAAAAGTCTCATATACAGTTCTCGGAGGGGGGATCGCACCTATCTCAATAAAGTCTATGATTGGTTTAAAGAGCGTCTTGAGATTCAGGCGATTTTGGATGATGTAACTAGTAAATATGTTCCTCCTTATGTAAACATATTTTATTGTCTAGGGGGAATTACGCTTGCTTGTTTTCTAGTACAAGTGGCTACAGGATTTGCTATGACCTTTTATTATCGTCCGACCGTTACTGATGCT
>BJCO01025251.1:0-10770 GCA_018326465.1 Flaveria floridana
ATGGGCTAGCTACCCATTATATGCTTTGATTACTAAATCCGGGAATTACATTACTTATACTTACTGTTTTCTGATAAACCTGTGAACTCACCAGTCTTGTACTGACTTTTGCATGTTTTCTCTCAGGACATTGAAATGGCACGTTTAGGAGCACAGCATCCACTGCATGTCATTCCACTTTCATCCCAACTGTTTTCAAGATTTAATTTCATGTACTTTACATAAATAGGATTGGACGCGTGTTTGCGTGTTCCAAAACCGTTGTTAAATGTTTTCCTGTTTTCGCTTTCGCAATACTTAAATACAAATTGGTTTATTTCATTATTATTAAGCAACTTATATGTTTTGTAATTATCGAGTCGTTCGGTGTAACTGATGCTTATCTGAGATCCTGGTTATGTCACACGCCTGGCGGTAAAACCCCGTTTGTGGAAATTGAGGGTGTGACATCCTGGCTCTAACATAAAAATAATAGGCAAAATTGTCAGATTTGATGGTATTTGGGGCAAGCTCAGGAGTAAATGGAAGTTAAACGTTAAAAACGCGTTTTAATGGGTAAAACACAAAAATGAAGTTTTAATCACAAGAGCCCAAAAACATATTTTGACAGCTTATTAAGCTCATTTTAAGTCATTAAATAATATTTATAGGATAATTTGATGAAAACAGAAGAATTTAAAACAAACTGTTAAAATATTTGGTTTTACCGTAACTGGTAACTTGTAATTTGTATTTTAAATCTCTTGTAACACCCGATTATTTTTAAAGTTATGAAGGAAGGAATATAAGTAAAGGAAAAGAAAGAAAAGCTATAAAACCCAAGTTGAAGGGTTAAAAGTGTCAAAATGACAAAATATCAAAAAGTTGGTACAAAAGTGGGCATGGCCGCCTCTTGCCTGCACACTTTTCCCATTTGTTCTATAGAGAGAGAGAAAATAGAAAACTCTCAGAAGTTGTAGAAGAAGGAGAATTCGAAGTTTTGGTTTTGTGATGTTATAAATAGTTCTAGTCTCGGTCATATGCTTAAAGTTGTTATTGTATGCTCGGGTGGTGTATGTGTATGGGTTTTAGGTGGTAAACATGACCGAGAAAGTTCAAGAGCAGGGTTTAAACACGAAAGCAGCTAAAGTGAGTTCTAGAACCCTTTTTTTTAACATGTTTTAAACAACTTTAGGGCTGGAAAATGCATGTGTGCATGTTTTTATAAAATGAGTTTCTACCCGTATGTGTGTGTGAATGTGTATGTGGGTGGGTGTATGTTTTGGGTGTAAACGATGTTATGGTTGTGAGTAAGAATGTATTTTGTTACTTAGAACATAAGAACTAAGGTTAGAACATATTAGATTCGGATTTAAGACTGAAAATAAGTTGATTAGTAAAAGTTAGTTGCTCAAACGTGTAAACAGTACCATGCGTCCAACGGTTTAATTTTCTAAGTGTTTCCAACCGCCCAAAAGCTCAACCACCTAAAAAGTGCCCAACCGCCTAAGTGCCTATGTGTCTAAGTCAGGCCCATGCATCTAAGTTAGGCCCATGCGCCTGAATGGTGCTCAACCGTCTAGAATATTGCTCAGGATGACTAAGTGTTAGGCCAAACGTCTGAATAGTGCCCATGCGCCTAAATATGCCCATCGTCTAAAAAGTGACTGTGAGTCCATATGCCTACTTAGTAGCAAAACGTCCAAACAGGGCAGAAACGCCCAAATAGTGCCCATGCGTCTAGACACTTAGAATATTTTTGAAATTTCAGGAAAAAGCAGAAAGTCTAGGGTTTGACCAAAGTTGACTTAAGGGTAATGATTACCCATTTTAAGCATAATTATGGGATGATTAGGGTTATGGAATGTATGATGATGTATGGTATGTATAACGCGTTATCTTTTAATGATGATTAACCGTATTTATATTTTGATATAAAATACGTTATATATTATGAAAATTACCTTACGTAGTATGATGAACGAATGAAAGAACGTAAAGAATAACGTAATGAAAGGAAAGATAACAACGTTGAAAAGTAAAATGTAATGAACGAAAGAACGGCTTGCAAGCAAAATGAAAGGAGGTGCACGACCATGTTGTCGTTAGCTCAACTGTGATGCGGGTTAGCTACCCCAAAGGATGCACACAGGGTCAATCATTGAGATTGACAAGGCCCTTTGGTATGCCCTACGTGACTGGATCAGCTTCGTGCACAATGTTTGTGGTTTAATTACCCAGCATCAACTTCGTGCACAATGTTCGGGGCAGGACCAATTGGTTTGAATGAATGGGAGCAATGACTTGCCCTAGGTGACTGGATCAGCTTCGTGCACAATGTTCGTGGTTTAGTTACCACAGGTCCAGCATCAGCTTCGTACACAATGTTCGGGGTATTGTTCATCAATACATATGAATGTAAAAGTATGACGTAACATATGAAAGAAAGAAAGAAAAAAGAAAGAAAGTAAACAAGTACGAAAGTAAAAGAATGATGATAAGTACATTACAATGAGAACGAAAGTAAGAGAATGTTAACGAAAAGCATGAAATGAAAGCATGCTATGAATATGATGGTGAACAATGAATGTTAAAGAAAGTTAAAAGTAATATTCTCTATCTGTATGTATGATGCATGATCGCGTATGAAAGTAAAGAAAGGTTTTAACGCAAGTAAAGTATTTTATTTATAAAACTAGAACTCACTCAGCAACGCTGACCTTTATGTGTTTTCCAGTTGGCAGGTAAGAGTTGCTGAGGATGGCACAGGGCAGCTACTTGGCATTTTTGGGATGGCATCCATTCGTTTAACAATGACATTTTTGTGATGTAATGCAATTATAATATTTTGTAACTTTAACCGTATTGTATTACTTTGCAAAAGTTGTCATTGATATATATATGAAATGGTTTTAATTAATTTCCGCTGTGATGTTTTAACTAATTGTATGTTTTATGAGCGATGAATGACCAACTGTGAGGTGCCCGGGAACGGGGCCTTACATCTCTCAAGATAAAATCTTGACATAAACAGTTTAAATGAGCCTAAAAGTAATATAAAGACCCCTAAGAACTAATAAGGACCATATTTGGGTCAAGAAATGGAAAGTAGGCAACTTTGGGGTAAGAATTGCAATATTTGAAACTTGAGGGACCAAAGTGTAAATTTTAAAAGTATAAATAAAATTCAGTAACTTAGTGGCAATAAACTAATATTAAACTTATTGTTATGTAAACACATTTACAAGAATCATAAGAACATGTCATTCACATGCAAAAACCCTAACTTTCCTAAAAAAGAAACTTTTGAAGCAAAACCCTAACAAATCAAAGCTAGTTGACTTTTGACCTTATAACACACCTAGTTACACCCAACATGACCTTAAAACACATAGCTTATTACTTGAATCTTGATGCTAGGGTGCTAGGATTGAATCATTTTCTGTACACGAAGACCCGTTGCTTGTAACCTAAGATGAGTTCTAGTGTTCCCTTTTTACTAATGTTTTGGGATGAAGCATGCTTGTTTGAACTAAACAATTATTGTGCTATTTTGTGATGCTTATATGTTGTGGAAAATGTTGATACCCTCTTATACATGTATCACAATTATTAATTTTTTTATGAACCGCTTGTTTTATATGGGTATATCTACTTGGGGAATCCCCCACACACGGTGCCTTTCGTATAGGAAGGGTACCCCATTGAGATCTTGAGGGGTCATTTGTGTCATATGACAGGTTTTTATAAAATATTATGGTGAAGCATCCAGCAGGTATGGTGCACTGCTTTGTGTCTCAGTTCACCCTATGGGTTAACAGGTACAAACTTAATTTTCGAAGAGGCCAGCCAGGACTGAGTGCAGGGTTGGTTGTGACCTCACAACAGTGATTTTTATGATACTAGAAACAACTTATGGATTTTCAAAGAATCCTATTTTTTACAAACTTAATCACTTTAACTCACCAACATTTTAGTTGACACAAAACCTTTTTGTTCATATTTTAGGTACCCTTGATGGAAGCCCAACTTGGCTAGAAGACTTGTGGATGACCTAGCACCGTGACCCCATGGCTTTATTAGACTCTACGTTTAAGTCTTGGACAATTTACATTCGATGTTAATTATAACTAGTACACTTTGACACCAAACATTTCTGTTGTAACCGGGCTTAACCGTTATAGTCCCGGATTTGTAAGACTTGTGTAATGTCACGTGATTTCTATACTTGTGTGCTCTTATAATGGTTTATTTCCACTGCCATGTATGTTAGTAGTCTATGACGTCCTACCCTCCTTGGGCCCCGGGGTGTGACAGATTGGTATCAGAGCCACAGGTTGTAGAGAAGGTGAGAATACCTTTGTAGACCTAGGCTACAACCCTGATACCTTAGGACTGCCCTTACTTAGGTGAATGTTGGAGTAAGCGGGTTGGATAAATTAATGATTACACTTGATCAACGTAATCATGAATTTATCGGACGTATAAATTCCAGCACGAAACTCAACGTGTGATTTTCGAGTAGATGACTTAAGGAGTTTTCTTAACACGGTTAAAGGCAAAAATTTAATTAAACTTTCATATCCATTACTGCTTGAGGATACTACTGCTTATTGATACTATTGCTTAATGATACTACTACTCATTGATACTACTGCCATCAGTACTATTACTAGTACTATTACTATTATTGTCATGAGCTATGAGAAACAAAATTACACATCATAATTTTTACTGGATAACATGACTATGGCTGATAAGGGGAAAAGCGCCAGCATTCCCAACTAATGAGACTGCCCCAGTCGGGAACCTTAGGAGGGCAAAGCCCTAGACGGAATATGAGGCGTACTTACGAAGGTGTGGACATCAGGGCTGGATATCTGTGACCTCTAATGACCCTGAGCCATTAGAAGACTCTTCATCAACATCCCCATCTAGGAGCCGAACGCGCTCCAACTCACCGCACATCGCCGCACCTACCCATTCACCTATTCCACCTATTGAGAATAGGGGTGCGCCACTCGTCCTCGCAAGAGTGCTAGACCAGGACCTTCCGTTTCCTTTATGATGCCTCCTCCACCTCCTCCTGCGATGGCTCCATCACCTGCACCTCCTGTACCTGCCTAGACGCTAACCTCACGATGAGTACTGGATGCCACCTAGGCGTAGTATGTATGACGGCCCTAGTGTACTTGCTGGAGATCCCTACTGCCAATCTAGCCATCGGGCTAGTGATTTTGGTCCATCAGACCCTATGCTGAGTGATATTCTTAGGACCATCCAGAGGTATAAGCTGGCTCTTCAGCACGCCATGCGGACCTCTCAGTCCACCCAATTCCAGGGAATGATGCGTCTCACAGTGTTCAACGCCTGGAGCAGGAGCAGAAGAACAAAAGTTCAGGCTAGTTTGGGTGGTTGAAGAAGTGGCAGTGAGGATGTAGCAATGAATTATTGCTTGGCAGTAGGCTTCGAAGCTATTTGAAGAAACTACTTTATCTATCTATTTCAGAAACTATTTTATTTATGGGGGTGATGGCACCTTCCAACTTATGAAACTATGACACTACTACTATTTTGTTTGGTTGACACTATGTTTAAACTATCTATGAAGCTGTTATTTTATGATGCTTACTTTTGCAGAGTGAATTAATTTAGAAATTTCTAACCCATGTGTTGAGGAATTAATTTTGTTGCTCCATAGGTAGTTAACTTCATGTTCTTTGAATGAAACAATTATGCATGACTTGTAGTAAATAATAGATGTTCTAACGTCTGTGGTAATCATAACTAATAGGAGTGAATTCGATGCAATGGAATACTTGAAACCAAATCTATGAGATGCTAAATAAGTTTATCTATGATGACACCAGAATGCCACTTAGACGAGGAGTTCACATTTGAAGAAGGGGAGCTACCCGAGGTAGAAACGAGGAAGCTAGACTAACTGGAACCCAAGGTGGAAACCAACCACCTACCCCACCTGAAACTTCATATGGAGAGAACATAAACCAAGAGAACGATGAGAGGATTGCTAACTTAGTAGCTCAGCAAATTGCCAATGTCATCCAAACAATAATCGCCCAGATCAACGCAGATCGGGGAAATACAACCGGAAATATTGGAACCGGGAATGATGAAAGCAACAATGATGACACTGAAGGAATAAGAAATGGATGTTCCTATAAGACATTCATGGCCTACAAATAAAAAGACATCTATGGCACTGAGGGTGCAATAGAGACCTGTAGATGGCTGGATGAGGCCGAGGATGTACTAGATATCAGTGAGTGCAAGCTTGAGCACATGGTAAGGTTTGCTTCATAATCACTTAAAGGAACGACACTGGAATGGTGGAAAACCATCATTCAGCCTCGGGGCAGGAATGCTGTTGGCCGGATGAACTGGTCTGAGTTCAGGGAGCTAATTACCAACAACTACTGCCCTATCAACCAACTAGAGAAACTTGAGGCCGAATTTCTGAGCTTGGAGAAGAAAGGCCCAAACTATACAGAGTACATCAACCATTTCCTGGCCTTGTTCCGATTGGTGCCACACTTAGTGATGCTAGAAGCCAAGTGTGTAGCCCGCTTCATCTGGGGATTACATCCTAGGATCAGAGGCATGGTCCGGTCTTCCAAGTCTACAACCCTACAAGCTACGGTTGATTTCACTAGTAGTCTGACTGAGAACCTAGTTAGAGCTGGTTGGACTGAGCATGTTAAAACCGAGGATAATAAGAAGGCAGTGGATGAGAAAAAGAAGTGGTTTGATGCTAGGAAGGTGGTCAGCAGAAGTGGTAGTTCAAGCAAGAGATCTGGTGAAGTTGTAAGGATTATGACCAAGGTGGAAAGGCTCGGAGATTATACTTAGGCACCAGTACTTTTTGAAACAAGTGCAAACTGCACCATCAAGGAGAGTGCGACCCGATGCCTTGTTTTAGATGCAAGCGAACTAGTCATTTAATTAAGGATTGCACGTATGTGCCGGGGAAGCAATGTCATGAGTGTGGAGATCCAGGACATATAAGGAAAAGTGTCCCAAGCTAGCAAGAGACAAGGATACTAGACCTAACAAACCCAAGGGAAGAGCATTCGTGATGGATCCGAACGGTGCTTGTAAAGAACCTGATGTGGTGAACCGTGTGTTTCTCATAAACAACCATCTTGCTACCATTCTATTTGATTCTGGAGTGACTGCTAGTTTTGTTTCTACTACCTTTAGGCCTTTGATTGATTTGGCAACCCGCACTTTAATTGATATATTTACCGTAGAACTGGCTGACGGTAATGTAATAGAAACTAACGAAATCATCAAAGATTGCAAAATGGTCCTAGAGGGTAATCCTTTTAGTATAGACTAAATGCCTATTAAATTAGGAGGTTTTGACGTGGTCGTAGGAATGGATTGGTTGGCTAAGAATAAGGCTGAAATCGTATGTGATGAACATTTACTTAATAAGATACCTCTAGCCAATAGGGAGATGTTAGTAGTCCACACAGAGAGAAACCAACCACTGTGCCCTATGATATCCCACCTAAAGGCTACCAAGAGCCTCAAGAAAGGACACAAAACATAATTTATATGATGAAAGCCAAAGGGGAACAGAAGGTTAAAGATATACCTGTGGTGTCCGAGTACTTGGAAGTGCTTCTCGAAGACTAACCAGGACTCCCTCCAACCCGACAAGTTGAGTTTTAGATTGATTTAGTACTTGGTGTTGCGCCGGTGGCCAAAGCACCTTATCGACTCGCTCCGCCCGAGATGAAGGAATCGATGCTACAAATCCAAGAGTTACTCGATAAGGGGTTTATACGACCAAGTGTTTCACCATCGGGTGCTCCGGTACTATTTGTCAAAAAGAAGGATGGAACCCTACGAATGTGCATCGATTATCGGGAATTGAACAAACATACCATAAAGAATCGATATCCTCTTCCCAGAATTGATGACTTATTCGATAAATTGTAAGGAGCTAGCTACTTCTTTAAGATAGACTAGCGATTAAGATGCCGTTCGGTCTAACTAATGCACCAGCGGCATTTATGGATATCATGAACCGTGTGTGCCATCCATACCTAGACAAGAATCGTGTTTATTAATGATATCTTGATCAACTCTTGAAGCAAAGAAGAACATAAGAAGCATGTCCGATTAATCCTTGAACTACTCAAGAACGAGCAATTATATGCAAAATTCTCCAAATGCGAGTTTTAGATACGTGAGATCCAGTTTCTTGGGCACATAGTGAATAAAGATGGAATCCAGGTGGATCCAGCAAAAATAGAGGCTATCAAAAGCTAGAAGATCCTATAAACTCCTACCGAGATCAAACAATTTCTTGGTTTGTCTAGTTATTTCAGGAGATTTATCAAGGATTTCTCACGAACAGTATAACCACTAACTGCTTTGACCAAGAAGGATACGACTTATGAGTGGGGAAAAGAACAAGATGAAGCCTTTAATCTGTTATAGGAAAAACTATGCAGCGCACCTATCCTTGCCCTACCAGAGGGAACGAAGGAGTTTGTAGTCTATTATGATGCCTCGCGTCAAGGATTTGGTTGTGTGTTAATACAACGGGAAAAGGTTATCGCTTACGTGTCCAGATTGCTGAATGAGCATGAAAAGAATTACACGACACATGATTTGGAATTGGGTGCCATGGTATTTGCACTCAAAATGTGGAGGCACTACCTCTACGGTACTAAGTGTGTTATTTACACCGATCATAAAAGCCTGCAGCATATCTTAGATCAGAAGATGTTAAACATATGACAGAGGAGATGGGTAAAATTACTGAACAATTACGAATACGAGATCCGCTACCATCTAGGAAAGGCAAATGTAGTGGTAGATGCCCTGAGCAGAAAGGAAAGGGAAAAACCCCTTCGCTCTGGCGCCCTGAGGATGAGCGTGTACACTAGCCTTGTCACTAGATTAAAAGAGGCATAGACGGAAGCTCTTAAGGAGGATAAACTGACTAAAGAGATGTTAACAGGGATGGAGAAGCATTTGGAAGTGGACAACGATGGCTTATACAAATGTGAAGGAAGGACATGGGTACCTAACCATGGTGGAATTAGGGATATAATTTTGGACGAAGGACACAAATCTAGATATTTGATTCATCCAGGAAGTGATAAGATGTATCAAAACTTAAAGATACTTTTCTGGTGGCCCGGATTAAAGAAATCTATTACCACCTATGTGGGGAAATGTACGTGTGCGATGGTAAAGGCTAAACACCAAAAACCATCAGGATCCCTACAACAACCTGAGATCCCAGAATGGAAATAGGACAACATCACAATAGATTTTGTCACAAAATTACCAAGGATGTCTCGCGGTCATGATGCTTTTGGGTAATCGTGGATAGGCTTACCAAATCAGCCCATTTCTTACCAATTTGAGAGGACTATGATTTGTCAAAGTTAGCCCGAATATACATTGACGAAATAGTGACTTGGCATGGAGTGCCGCTCTCGATTATCTCAGATCGTGACAGTCGCTTCATGTCATGATTTTGGAGATCTCTCCAACAGGCTCTGGGGACCCGTCTTGATTTAAGCACCACGTATCACCTTCAAACCGACGGGCAAAGTGAAAGAACATACAGACTTTGGAAAAAAAGCTGAGGACTTGCGTGATTGATTTTGGTAGAAGCTGGGATAACCACCTTCCATTAGTGGAGTTCTCCTACATTAATAGTTACCACGCAAGCATAAAAGCAGCCCCGTATGAGGCTCTATACGGCAGGAAATGTCGATCACTATTAAGTTAGAATGAGATAGGTGATAGCCAAGTGATGGGACCCGACATTATAATGGAAACACATATAAAATAATTAAGATTAAGGAGCGACAAAGAAAAGCTAGAGATTGTCAAAAGAAATATGCTAATAGAAGATGAAAACCCCTAGAATTCCAAGTAGGTAATAGAGTGATATTAATGGTCGCACCATGGAAAGGAGCCATAAGATTTGGAAAGAAGAGCAAACTAAGCCCGAGATATATTGGACCTTTTGAAATATTGGCACAAGTTGGCCCGGTAGCATATCAACTAAGGCTACCTCAAAAGTAGAGTTACATACATAACACTTTTTATGTGTCTAATCTGAAGAAGTGTTTGGTAGACAAGACCATGGAATTGCCATTGAAGGAAGCCAAAATCAACAACAAGTTGAACTTTGTTGAGGAGCCCCTAGAGATTATCGATTGGTTGGTCCAAAAACTTAGGCGAAGTCGTATACCCAAGGTAAAAGTGAGATGGAACTCTAGGCCAGGACCCAAGTTCACTTGGGAATGAGAAGATGAGATGAGAAAGGAGCATCCGTACCTTTTCGAACCCACTCGTGAAAAATTTAATTGAAGCTAAAATTTCGGGACGAAATTTCTTCAACGGTGGGAGAATGTAAAAGCCCCTCCTCGATCTCAAGGTGAGTTAAGGACTTGTGCTAAATATTTAAGTAGGCGTTTTGTCTAAGTCATGCGCTTGAACAGTGCCCATGCGCCTAAACAGTGCCCATGTGCTTAAGTCCTAGGCATCCCAGCAGTGCTCATGTGTCCCAACAGCTATCATGCGCCTAAGTCTCAGGCGTCCCAACAGTGGTCATGCGCCTGAACAGTTGTCATGCGCCTAAGATCTTTACACTCTATATATGTAAATATTCATATTTTAGGAGATTTCATCATCTATTTTCATTCATTATCGAATGTTACACTGTTTTAGATCCTAACTTTAATTTAATCAAGCATTGATATTATGTATGTTGCATGTTTTACTGCCTTGGAA
>BJCO01025449.1:0-12185 GCA_018326465.1 Flaveria floridana
ATAAAAATATTTTATCTATATTTTCATGATATGACTTTATAATAAAAGCCCATACGCTTAAACACATAACTCCTACACCACAAACGCATAACAACCTTTTCGCAACACGCTTATGATAAGTAATGCACATATGGATTTACGCACCATATATATAAGTTCACATACATTTATGCATAAACATGTGACATGTCGTTTATACAAACATGCTGGCATGCCCACACCCACATGAGATAATACTAAACCTCCACCTGTATTCATCATATAACACCTACATGTTTACTCAATATCCAACACACATACCTATGCATACAATATAAAAAAATCAAATGTCAAATGTCAAATGTCAAATGTCAAATGTCAAATGTCAGGAACAAAACCCACTGTTATCCCATGTCCATTAACATGCACCTACCCCTATATGAACATACAACCATCATACAATAAAACAAAATATATTACCAATGCATACATATCCTCCACCAAACTCTCAGTTAGGACCCAACAATGCATTGACAGAACACACAACATTAACACACACAGATCGTACATAACACACACATGTGCACGCACATGAGCACATGTACACTGCCACATACTTTAATACATTTAAAACATCTACACTACCTACATCCAATATATATATAGGTTCACATGGGAACACACCTATATACACATACCCACAACAGTAACATGCATCTACTCGAGAATTCAAACACAAACTACTTCCTCTTGATTCTACCCGCTGCACACATACGTATACATATATACAATCATATATATATATATACAAATATAGATATAATTAGTTCAGCGCAGAAGCATAATTAACATATATATACACACTGCAGAAACATACATACATATATATAACGACATACATACATACGCAGAATATATACATACATACATATGCAGAAAACATACAGATACATACATACGCAGAATATATATACCTACATACTCATCACACATACATACATACGCAGATTATTTACATACAGACATACACAGCACACATACATACATATATTCTCAGCAGTTTAATTGTAGCCCCCCTCCTGCTCCCTTTTTGCACGAACGCACAGCAGCCTTCAGCGGCTGTGTGTGTTCTCGGGCGTATACCGCACAGAACCAAAACAACCCACACACGATTAACCATCGTAACCGTAACCGAAACCCGTAGAATTGTGACATAACAAACGTGTAATCTAAAGAGAGTTCATACCAAACACGAAACAGAGACGGTGAGAACTACACCGATGCAGATCCTGTTCCCAATCGCGACTGCCGATTAACCCGAAGGGGCTGCGAGGAGGAGAGTTTTCTGTCGAATAAAGGGGAGGAGGTAGCCACCAATGATTTCAAGTTGTTAGAGTTCCCGAATTGTTGAAAACGTGGTATGGGGGTCGGTTGTGAGAGGAAAGGGGCGGTGAGGAGGGGAAATCGGTGAGGATGGGGGGGGGGGGTCGGTTAAGAAAAGGATTTTGGCAACATGCCAATTCTAGTCCCTCAAGTTTATGTAATTTCCATTTGGAGATATTAGTTAATTTTTAATTAAGTTAAGGTTAATTAGAATTATGTACTAATAATAATGATAATTAAAGTTTATTTAATTATAAAATAGCGATGGAAGATTAGATAGCGGAAACGATATTAAATTAAAAAATACGGGTTGTCACACTGTTGTTGTGATTCAGGATTTGACAAAGCAATTACTTCAATTGGCGAATTAGCAGCGAATTTGTTGGTTTTTCAGCGAAATTATCAGCGAATTTACAGATTATTCAGTGAAAATAACGTAAAAAAAGTCTATTCGATTCTTAGATTTGGAGGAATTAAAGACTTCTGAAAAAGCCATTTTTCTCCATAAATTGTTTCTCTTCCAGAAAAAAATATCAACTGAATGGTTTCTAAATAACTGGGGTCAAGCTGGCAGGTCAGCTTATTTTTTTAGGTTATTTTCGCTGAAGAATCTGTAAATTCACTGATAATTTCGCTAAAAACCAACAAATTCGCTCCTAAATTCGCTGGCACTTTCGCTCCTAATTTCACTGGTAATTTCGACAACAGTTTCGCCTAGCAATGGCACACAGATGCTAGTTTTGCTGGATAGTTTCTCCCGAAACTAGTTGAACTTTCGTTCAGAAATTAGTGTGACAACAATTTCGCTGGGTTTGTCACACAAACACAATGAACTTTCATTCAATGTATGTACTTTCACTAGGACGAAGAAACTAGATCCCCGGGTGTTGAAGCTGTAAATTCGCTGAACTTTCATACATGATGAACCTCTTTCCCACTTTGGAAACAACATTCTTTTTCATCTCAGAGAAGATCACCTTGGATATGCTATATGGACGATCATCAACTAGTGATACCAGTAGGGATCCGAAACCTACACTAAGACCATCCATGCCCGCTTTGAGATTGCTAAGGCAATGGTCACCATATGAGATAAGTACTTCCAAAAGGGTGGAAGATAATTCTCCAAAGATGGGTACCGGTGAGTATAACCCATACGGACTAGACAGTCCTTAACTGCATCATCATCAATCTTCACCGGTGCATGAGGCTGATCTTCAAGTGATAACATGTTGTTGATCACCTCAGTAGTAAGAACGATCCTTTGCCCTTAACAGTTGCAGTAATGCAGGGTTCTCCATCTTCATTAATCTCATTTGCAGCTGAACTCGAAAACCGATCAATAACATCCATATAGATAATAGGATTAGCTGAAATGACGTGGTATATTCGGGAAGTCTTTAGACCCTCAATCACTGATCTGAACATGGATTTGTCTTCAGGGACATCACCAAGATATGCTATAGCATTATGGTTTTTATTGAAAACCATAGGCATTGCCATATGAACAGTAAACATATTGATAAGTATACAAGATAATCAGAAAATTTCAGACTTAAGAAAAATTTTAACACAAAGAAAGTTTTTGGAAATTTTGAACTTCTTTCATGAAAACTTCAAGTTCTCGCACGAAAACAACAACTTTTTAGTTTTAACTTTTTGCGTGACAAGTATAGTTATCGCATGGGTTTGAATTTGACCAGCAGTCAACTTCTCACGTGACATGTTTTGAATGTTTTCGCGTCTGTTCATGTGTTGATGAAGTTTTCGCATGCGACAAGTCTGATTATTTTAAATTTTCAATCTGTCAATTTCTGAGTGCTTTAAACCATTAAAACGTGTTCTACAGGTGTCGATTAAGCCATTAATAAGGTTTATTATAATCAATTTGTTCAATTTTAACGTGTATTAGTCCTTTAAGAATCGATCAAGTTCCAAACACATTAAAATCAAAGTCATTATCATCAATATACCTTAATAAGTGGTTAGGAGCCTATAGGTGACCACTAAAAACACAACTATCAAGTTTAATTTTTTTAACACTTAGAATTTGAGAGTTATTTTTCAGAGTGATTTTGTGCGAATACTTGACTTTTCGCACACTATGCTTGATATAGTACACTGACTTCTTGCGTGAGAAGTCAGGGTTCTCGCATGATTACGGGCCCTTAGTTTCCACCTTCACCTCAGAGTTAGCTGGGATTTAAGTTTCAACCTCCGGTTGATCAAATATCACCTCCCTTGATTTTTTTCACGCGGAAAGTTCTAATTTCTTGAAATTTGAACTTTTTGATTTTTCAATTTTAATAACTTATTGAGCCTTTTGATTTTTTATGAAAATGATCATGTTTAATTAAAAGTTTACAATTATTCAAACACCCTTAATTTTTAACATTTTGTAACTAAAACAAGTAAACAAAATACAATTTTAACAAAAACAAAATGACAAAATAACTATTCTAATAACTTAAAAATATTTGATAATTTTTCAAGTATAGGATCATATTTCTTAGAAATTGATCATTGACCTCATCCAGCATTATTATAAAAAAGAATGGTTATGTTGATTGCTAATATATTGTATCCACATTAAACTTAGACTCAAGTTTTACTTAGACACTTAAGTTGTGATATTGACCATGTTTTAGTTAAGTTATATGAACTCAGTGGATCCCATAATAAAATTTTTTGTAAAACCCTTATACATCTTCATGACATTTTTAAGATTTCAAGTCACCCCAATTTGACTTAAACCTTTCATTTCTAATCAATTTTCTTAGATTTTATTATTGTCTTAGATAATATCTAATTGATATAACTTGCACGAGAAATGTTTCTGAACATAAAATATTAACAAGTTGTAGGACTTATTAACTGACAGTCGGACTTATGTTTTACCCAACAAGATGTTTAGGACTTACAAGCCAAGTCAGAATTACACTCCTGTGTATAACATATTCTCAACGAAGAAAATATTATCATATAGTATGTATGTCTATGACATATCTTTTATTATTGTGCTTATTCGCATCTTTTTTTCTTATATGGCCTCTTTGGCTTATTTTTGCTCATTTTGTTTGTTTTTCTCTTTTGTAGTTTTGTTTTGCTTTTGTATATGATTTTATCTTTAGATTTTTACACACACACACACATATATATATGTGTATATATATATATATACACATATACACACACACATGTATTATCTACAAAATAAGCTGTGTTAGAAAGTAACTTGCTTGAGTATGACCAGGCTGTAACTCTTAGTCTGTTTTAGCATGGAATCAATGTTATCACAAAACCTTGATAAGTTACCCACTTCAGCATAGTGATTTACTTTTTGTGCATCACAGTACAAAGTGCTTTTCATTCTTGATTGTCAAGCCTATTAACATATGAAACATAATCCAAGTCAATTTCATATGTACCTTAGAATGTAACGATTCAAAATCAAGAAATGTACTATCATTTCCTATATAGTCTTGAAAATTTAATTTTCTCAATCTTTATAAAGAAAAAATCTTTTTGTACTTTTTCAAATTTACTCCTCCTAAGAACAAAATCTATTTTTAATGTATTTTCCAAATTTTCTCCACCCTAAAATTGTGATTATCTAGAAAGAGAATAACAATTTTAACTAAAAACAAAGAAAATATTTTGTAAAGGGTGTAAGAATAAGAGTTAACCAAAGTTAATCGTTCCCAGAGATTGGACTAAAAAGTCAAATCTGGAATGATCAAACACCTTAGTAAACAAATATACTATGTTTTCATCTGAAGAGACATATTCCAAATGGATAAGATTTCATTCAAAACAATGGCGGATAAAATGCATTCGGATGTCGATGTGCTTTGTCTTTGAATGTTGGATTGGATTCTTCACAATGTTTGGTACTACAGTATTATCACATAAACTTTTAGTGTCATAAATGTTAAGGCCATAATCAAGTAATTATTGTTAATCCAAACAATCTGTGAACAACAACTTGATGTAGCCACATATTCAGCCTCTACAGTTGAAGTGGACACCGTCTACTGCTTCTTCATCGCCATAAAATCAACTTTTTACCAAGAAATTGACATCCACCTGTAGTTGATTTCCTGCCCAAGCTACATGCTGCATAATCACTGTCAGTGTAAGCAAATAAACTGAAATCAAAATTTTTAGGATTCAAAGACCAAGTGTTAGTTGACCCTTGAGATACTTAAAAATCTACTTGACAGCTTTCATGTGAGATTCCTTTGGATTACTCTGATAACATGCACACTCACAAACAGGGAACATGATGTCCGGTCAGCTTATAGTAAGATACATCAGAGATCCGATCATTGATCGATACATGTGTTGATCAACGTCTTCTCCCGTGAGATCTGGAGTCAATGTATGACGAGAAGACATAGGAGTTGGAGCTATCTTGGAGTCTTGAAACTTGTACTTGTCTAAGATAGTGTGAATATACTTTTATTGATGGATCAGTAGACCCTTATCATCTTGCTTAACTTGGATGCCCAAGAAAAATGACATTTCTTCAAGAAAACTCATCTCAAATTTCTTCTTCATCACTGCTTCAAAAATTCCTTACACAAATCATCATTCGCAGGTCTAAAGATAATATCATCAACATAAACTTGAATGAGAATTATATCATTACCAGTCTTTCTTAAGAATAGAGTTTGATCAATAGCACCTCTTGTATAACCATTAGCAAACAAATGTTCACTAAGAGTAGCATACCAAGCATGAGGTGCTTGATATAAGCCATAAAGTTCTTTTTCTAGCTTGTAAACATACTTAGGATGATCTGGATCTTCAAAACCCAGTGGTTGACAAACATAGGTTTCTTCTTTCATTTCACCATACAAGAATGCAGTTTGGACATCTATTTGATAAATTGTGAAGTTCTTGTATGAAGCATAAGCCAGAAAGATACATATAGCTCCAAGTCTTGCAAGTAGAGCATATACTTCTTCATAATCAAGCCCTTCGATCTAATAGAATACTTGAACAACAAGTCCATCCATGTTACAAACATTCATATCTCTTTCATCCGTCTTGTTCTTGAATATCCATTTTGTTCCAATCGGTAACTTTCCCTTTGGTAGTTCACATAAATGCCAAACATTCAACTTCTCGAATTGCATTAACTCGTCTTGCATAGCTTCTATCAAACTATTTTCTTTTAATGCCATCTCAACGTTCTTTGGCACTATTTGAGAAATAAAACATGAGTACAAACATGTATTTATTACTACAGAATGGCTTCATGTTTGAACTCCCTATGATAATAGACTAATAATTGCTTCAGTTGGATGGTCTCTATGGATTCTCAGCTAATGAATAGCATCTTCAGAGATAACTTCGTCTAGATTAGACATATGACCCACTTAGACATATGACCCACTGGTGCTTCAACAGTGTTCCCTGCTTCTGGTTGATAAACAATGTCTTCCTCTTAATGATTATCATTATCAATAGATAAATCATTAAAGGGAACTTGAATTGTATCGATTGGATCAACTTGAGTAGAAGAAGAACTCTAATTAGAAGTTTGTGAAGCTTGCTCAACAACTGGGTTAGAATGGGGGATCTCAGATTCAGAAGCCTGTGGAGCAGCTGAACTAGTTAAAGAAGAAGGTATATCTGAAGTTATTCCTTTTGCTTGAGAAGGAATAGATCCAATGTCATCAGCAAAGATATCCTAAATTGAGGATGTCAAAGGTATGGTAGCTATGGAAACATCAAATGATTGATTAAATGTTTCAAATAACGAAGCATAATCATAAACCCATGAAGGTACAAAACCTGCATATGTTTGTTATTCCCATGCCAATCAATATCAAATGACTCAATTATTTGTTTAGATCTTTTATTGTAAACTCGATATGCTACCTTGTTGGCTGAATATCCAACAAAATAACATTCATCACTTTTTTCATAAAATTTTGACTTTGAATAAGATGTGTTTAATAAAGTACAACAACATCCAAACGTTTTGAAATATTTGACTTTAGGTTTATGTTTGAAAAAGATTTCATAAGGAGTCATGTTTTGTTGTTTATTGATTAAGACACGATTCTAAACATAACAAGCAGTGTTAACAACTTCAGCCCAAAAGAATGATGGTAATTTGGCTACTGATTGCATTGTTCTTGCAGCTTTAATTAAAGTTCTATTTCATCTTTCAGCAACTCTATTTTGTTGTGGAGTTCTTGCAGAACTGAATTGTCTAGCTATCCCTTTTAAATCACAAAACTCATTCAATGTATTATTGCAGAATTATGTTCTATTATCACTTTGAATACACTTGATTGTTTTGTCTGTCTGATTATCCACAAGTGTATTGAATTTTATCAGCAAATAAGGTGTCTCATTTATGGTTGCTAAGAATAAAACCTATGTAAATCTAAAAAAATCATCAGTAGTGACTAAACAATATGTATGATGTCCTAAACTCAAAACACTAACTGGACCAAATAAATCCATGTGTAATAGTGGAAGGATAGAGTCAATTTTTGTATGAGCAACTAATTTATGAGGAAGTTTATGTTGTTTTCCTTTTGAACATGATAGAAAATGTTCAGATAATTGAAATTCTTTCAAAGGTAGGCCGACAACATGATTTCCTCTAACCAACTTGTTCATATTTTTAATATTTACATGACCAAGACGATGATGCCATAACAATGAATCACTTTCCGAGACTTTAGACAACAAGCACGCCGTAGTTATAAATGAATGAGATCCATTCATATCAAGTAAATACGTGTCTTTGTCTCTTGGAGTTCTTAATAAGATCCACTCATCAGGAATTATAAATCCAGGTTTTAGAATAAGACATTCTTTATTAGTGAAGTGTGCTGAATATTGTTTGTCACAAATTTGAGAGACACTTAACAAGTTATGTTTTAATTCCTCCACAAACGTAACATATTCAAAGCTTAACACACCGTTTGACACTTTACCTTTCTTTTTAATCTTACCACCTTTGTCTCCAGCAAATATAACATATCCTCTGTTATAAGGTTTTATGTTGTTTGACAGGGATATATTACCAGTCATGTGCCTTGAACATCCAATGTCAATGTGCCCAACACTGTTGATGCTGGGTCTTAGATGTTCCTGCACAAATGAATGATTTATTCATTTTTAGGAACCTATGCCATGGTCGACTTTAGTACACCATTTTCATCTTGAAGATCAAGTAGAGGTTGGACTCACCTTAGATTAGATTATGTTTATATTACTTTATAATAGGTTTAATGTTAGTTTTCTTTTGTATGTTGATTAGTTTATGTTGTTTTGTAGACTTGTGAAACTATGAGCGAAACTGCAGTTTCGCTCACAGTCAGCTGTTTAATTCAACCGACGAAACTGTTGTTTTTGCCGGCGAAACTATAGTTTCGGTAGAACAGTTTCACTGTCAACGAAACTGTCTGCGAAACTAGGACCGTTATATATATATATATATATATATATATATATTTGATTTTGTTCATAGTTAGTATCCTTGCAAAAAACCCTAATCGAGTATTTGTGTTGTAAGAGACTTTGGTAAGCTGTTATTCACTAAAATATATTGAGTTTTTCTTCTTTTGATTGTATTGGATCATTATTGCTTATTTTAGAATACAGTTAGCTTGTTCTTATTGACCTCCATATTTGTTGTTTGTTATTGTTTATGATATTGAACGACTCAACTAATCATTTGTACTAAAAATCGATCAAATGGGCTAAAACATCTAAATATTATACAGATTTTAATATCATATCTCTTTTATCATTGAAGATATATAGTTTTCAATAATATCAGGTTCAGATTGTTTTTCTTTCACTTTCCATTTCTAAATTGGTTTGATTAGATTTGTAACCAATTTCTTGAAAGTAGTTTTTATGGAAGTTGAATTATCATCATGGACGTAAAGGTTTCTTGTTTGTATTTTCTTTTTGCAAATTTATGTTTGTTTGATAATTTCTTTTAACAATAAAAGAGTTTGAATGATTCAAATTTCTTTTAAATTTTGCATTAAGAAAGATTTGTTTTCTATTATTTGCAATAGAATTGTGAAACCTTTGTTTACTTGTCAAATGCTTATGACGGCAATTTTTAGCCATGTGATTTGGCTTTTCACACACATAACAACATTTATTATGATACTTGTTTTGCTCTCGAGTTGTTTTCTCAAACTGTTAATGATAACTTCCACACTTATCATAGAATCTAGCTTTAGTATGTCTTTGGTCTATAGATTCTTTGACAGTCTCTTGATTTCCCTTTTCATTGTGATTTGTCCTAAGAGAATGATTCTCTTCTAAGGCTATCGAGGCTTTTAGTTTAGCTTTATCCTTGAGAATGGAAGGTATTGGAGTAGGACCGGTTTCTTTTGTACCTGATCTACACACATTTTGTTTCACAGAGTTAGAAATAATAGGAGACTTATTCTTAAAGAAGTCTGCATTTGTTTCGTTAAAAATATGATCTTGTTTATCAATGTTACCTTTTATAACAAATCTGTTCTTGAAATCAGTTTTCAAGTCAGATACAGATGTTGTGACTCGTTTTCTTCCTTTGGTCTTAAGCTCAATTTTTAATATCAATATTTTTTCTTTATTTGACATTTTTGAACACTCATTTCTAACACAAGAAGCTTCTGATTTTTCATTAATCATTGATGATGAATTACAAGTAGATTTTTTATTACAAGTTTTATCTTCCTTAAAAAACTATTTTATCATCACTTTCCCATTCTTCAACCAACCCATTCATCTTCACACATTCAACAAAAGAATTATCATGATAAACTTTAATTTAAGTTTTTATGATAGGGTCAACAGTTAGTGACACATTGACTGAAGGTGTTAAGTTAGACTGTGGTTAAAAACCAAAATCATAGGTATCTTCATCAGAAGTGTTAACTGATAAAGGCAAATAAGTATAATCATGATTAATTGGTGGTGCAATATTAGAATAACCAACTCCACCTTTTGACTATTATTCTTCTATGTCATTTGAGATTTGATTATACCTCAACCATGTTTAAAGATAACTCAAATTTCTCAACAATCAATTTTACAGATAATAGTTTACTGTTTAGTTTATTAATTTCTAATGATATTTCATTGTTACGATTTTTCAAATCATTTATGTTACAATATTTATCATAAAGATCTATTTTTTATTGATAAATTGATTTGTTTAAGCCATCTATCTTTTCTTTAAAAATTTTCTCATCAGTTTTATGTTTACGAGCTTGATATTGAAGTTTCTCAACTTTTAAAATCAAGTGTTAGTTGTGAACTCTATATCTTTGTACCTTTTCAGTACACTCATTTGAACAAAAAGAAATATATAACTCATTGGTTTCTACATTCTTATTTGTCTCTTCATGGACAATATTCACCATGAAGGCCTTTTCCACTTTCTTTTCTGCTTTAGATGCTGGAGTGATCTCAACAGCATGAACATGGTTATCATAAGCAGATGCTGGAGTATCCGCAACAGCTTTGGCTTTGTTCTTTTCTTCAACTGGAGTTAACTAAACAACTTTGGGATGTGGAGGACTCACCACCCTCACTTGCAATTGTCCATACTCGATAACCTCCTCATGCCTACATTGATGTGGATTCACAAATTTAAAGTCTGTTTGAGGAGGGTATACTAAGGGCAATGTCTACCCCATCTCACCCTGCTAAAAATCCAATAGTTGGATAGATGTATGATGCTGATAAGAGATCCCTAGTAATCTCTATATCTCAGGGACACCAAGAAGTCCTTAACTTTTACAACCTGTGATACTATGAGAGTACCTATTTAGTTTACCTGCCTCTTTCCAATCCAAGTCAAAACAGGCAAGCTACAAGGTTAGCTGAAAGATTCAAGATAGGGTGCTTGAAGGGTTCAAAAAGCGCACCAAGCTAATAGACAGAGGCTAGCATGCAAGACTGTTGGTTAACTAGATATTGAGGTGGACCCTAAGATTAGCTTTGAAGGGGAGACCTTGGCTAAAGGGCCAGTAGTTGAGCCTATGAACCTTGAGACAGGAACTACTTCAAGACCCATTACCCTCAGTGAGGCACCAGCTGATGAAGGTATCTTACAGCCTCTTTCTAGCCAGATCTCAAGTACAACACCAAGGAATGAAGGCCAAAGATCTTTCTACCTTGAGTCACACAGGTCTGTGAGTGATAAAGGGAAGAAGAAGATGACCTATGAGGAGATTAAGAAGTAGGAGAGAGAAAGGAATAGGAAGACAAGGAGAGAGAGTTCAAGTGAGACCCCTGGCTTCACGGAAGCTGTAATTAGGGCTACCCCCAGGCCAAACATTCAATAAGATGAGTTGAGGGCAGCCATATTGAACTATCTAGGTGTAGGAACTCCAATGTTGATGAACATCTCTCTCCCCTTAGAGGAATTGAATGAACTGGCTGACATGGAAGTGTCAAAGGAGAGAGATGAGGCTGAGGATGCTGAATTTCTCCTCAAAATCAAAGAGAACGGAGAAAAAAAGATTCTACAAGGCTCTTACTCTCTTCCCAGTTCAGGAAAGCCCTGAGGCAGAGGCTGTGGATACTAAGAAACAGACTCACGTTGGTAGGGAACAAGACAGGAAAAACATGGTAACCTACCTCAGTGCCACATATATTAGGTAGATAAGGGAAGAGGCTGCAAAGTCAAGAGCTACCATCAAAGCCAATCAAAAGAAGTCTACTAACAGACAAAAGATGGTGAGCTTCTTGAAGCTGTATGGATTTTCTAGAAAGAGACTTGGTCTAATGTCTCTATCCACTATGGATGAACATATTAATGAGATTTAGAAGAAGATCAA
>BJCO01025468.1:0-10739 GCA_018326465.1 Flaveria floridana
CCTCGGGTACCTCCTTGGGTACCTCCTAAGGCTCCTCAGTTGGGGCCTCCTAAGGCTCGAGTTGGTTTTCCAACTCGTGTATATGAACGATAGCCTCATGAAGCTGATCACGCGTCACGTTTAGAGTAGCCATCAACTCAGCAACCTGTCCACACAGAGCCTATATCTCTCCTGTCAGACCATCCTTGCATTCTTTCATATCCAGCAATAAGTCTTCCATCTTCTCGTACACTCTGCTGTGGTGTTGCTGTTGCGTGTCGAACTTTTTAAATTTCTCCTCGGCTACCCGCTATAGTCGATCATGTGAGACCACCAAAGCGGCGATAGCCCTATGAGGTGTGCATTATAGAGGGTATAGTATGGTATCGCTAATCACGGTAGGGATCGTACATGGAACGTTCTCTGTTTCCAGCATCCTAATCAGCGTAGTTCGATACCAGTCCCAACTGTCAAGATTAGTCATGTCCCGCTCAATTTTTGGCTCATCCGAAAAGTACACGTCAGATATAAATATGGAGGGTCTAGAACCATAACTCCTAGACGACGAAGGAACGATAGGAACCTCGGGTTCCTTTCTAGGTGCAAAGATGATTATGATGTCATACTGTAGGGTACATGATGTATATACCAATGAGTATACACTAGGGGAATAAGCAACGAGCAACTAACTAACTGTGTACGGTTATAGACTAGTGTGTATGCAACCTAGTTCCCTATAACCAATGGCTCCGATAACAATCTTTCATACCCTCAAAATTCACTTGCGGGGTTCTACCATGAGGCGTGTGACAAGCCAGGATCCCACTATATGCAACGTATAAAGTAAATCAGACTTTGTAACTTTAAAACATTTGCGGAAGCGATTTATAAATAATTCAAACCCAAAGTACTAAATGTAAACTGCGCAAAAACACGCGTCCAAACTAAAGTATGTAAGTATATGTTGAATTCAAAAGTAAAACAATATTTGAATAAAGCATGCTTGACCCGTGCGTGCTCCTATAGGCAGCTGCTAGATGCGACATGAGAAAAGCATACTAAAGTGGCAACATAATGGTTGGTGAGTTCAAGAGTTTGTAATCTTTAGAAACAATAGCGTTAGTAAAATATGAACAAGTGTATTGAAATATATAGCTAGTCACATTTCATTAGTAAAGAACAATAGTGATTTCACGATCGAAGCTGACTATGTTTGTTTGTTTGCCTCCCTCTGTGAAGTCACTGGATCGATGAACATCCGAGCATGTTCTTGACGGAAGGATAAATAACAGTAATAACCAAAAGTCAATTAGTAAAACGAACAATAATCGAATGATTTCATTGATAAAACATAACGATTTTAAGCTCGTTACAACTTAAGAATACAGACTCTTGGCAAGGGGAGATCGAGCATGATCTCCCCTCTCATCTGGCAGCACCTAGGCGCCAGGAACCCTATCAAAACCCTTAGGTTTCTACACATTGAAACTGGTATATATAGGCCTCGGCCCATATTAGATGCGACTGGGCCCATTCGTGCGATTGGACCATGCGTATGGTTCAATCGTACGACTGGACCATGCGTATGGTTCAATCGTACGACTGGACCATTCTTATGGTTCAGTCTTACGAATGTCCCAATCGCATCTTTCAGTCGCACGACTGGTCCATTCGTATGGCTCAGTCGTACGACTGAGTCTCATTCGCATATGCTCCAACGAATGACCCAGTTTCATGTGTTTACAACATATCAAGTGTATTACATTAAGCCTAGACTATTCGTCAAGCGACGGACACACTATATATGACAATATATGCTCCAACACCCTCCACGATATAGCAGGTCGTGACGCTGTTAGTAGTTTAGGACAATATTGCACCCGTTGACTTCCGGTCACACGGGTGGGGCTTGTCAGACCCAGTAGTACTACCCAAGATTTCTGCTAGATTCCTTAATTAACGATCCAAAAGTGTGAGTGCTTTCTATGGTACATATCACACTATGTCTTACCAAACACATGTTATAAAAATAAAGCTTTTAAAGTAGAGTATGCTTTCTCCCCCAAAAAGAGAGGTAAATAAAAGTGGGGCATTGAACTCACCTGGTAATCCCAAGAGAAAGTAAATGCTAGTACAGAGTGTGAGTAGGAACAACCCGTCACATGTTGCCTAAATCACTTGAGTTTGTAAGTATAGTAGACCAAAACTGCCAAAGAGAACCTATATGAATTAGAAAGAAAAGACAATTCTTTGAGTTGCCAAAGAGAACCTAACTAGATTATCATCACACTGTTCAACAAAATTTATGTCACCCAACATACTCAACAATGATCTACAATAATCCCAAGCATGGTCCTATCATAACCCATATAATCCATTACCATGCGTGCCCACAAAGTGATCAACGCTCCAAATAACCAAACAAGCATCCATATAACACAATTAATCCATTCCACCACCTTAGACACCAACAATGGACATACTAACATGATCATAACATTACAAATATGCCAAATTCATCATGTCCAAGAATTCATATAATTAAAGTTTCCCTTTTGGGAAAGTGCATCCCAAAATCTATCTAACACCCATTACATTCATGCATTCATCAACAACATACCAATTCAAGCTCACATTATCATCTAGCATAATCATCATCATTTTAACATCCATAGAGCATCATAAGCACCATAACACTATCAATACATCACAAAATCACCAAGTTCATGAAATAAAGTTACTATTATTAGTAATATGTGAACTACACATCAAATTCATGGATTTCCTTGCAAAATCATCATAAACCAACATCAATAGAACCCAACTAACATCAATACATCATCAAACAACATCAATTGCATATCTTATGATAAAAAGGTACTATTTTGGGTAAGGTATGAACTAGGTCATCAAAATCATGGAATTCTTGCACAATTAACATAGATTAACATTCATACAAGCTAGCTAGCATCATATCATTATCAAATCATAATCAATTTCATATTTTCATGCCCAATTTACGAATTAGGGTTCATCATCATCAAAAACTATGAACAACTTGATAAAACCTACCTTTGGATGTGTTTAGATGATGATTAGCACTTGAAATCAACTTGTAGTAGATTAACACTTGAAATTGACTTGTTCCTGCCTAAGAGCTTGAATTCGCAAGATTGGGGTGTTGGATGATGATTTACGGCCGAATGGGGTTGTGGGGGCTAGGGTTGGGATTTTGTTTAACTTAACATAAATAGATTTTTCACAAAAACCCTCTTTTAATCAACTTTTATAAAAATTAGTCTTTCCAAATACTTTTAAATAGCTTTAACTACAATATACAAACATTATTAATCAATAATAATAATCATACACAGTCTCAATTAATCACAAAACACATGGAATATATATATAACACGTAGTCACGTTATCGCGTAAAATTCACAAATAATATTTAATCGCGCAAACACATAAGCATATATTAATAATGAAATTATTGGTTAGATTATTATTAGTTTGTCATTTTTAATTATTATTAAGTCACCAACGTTCAAACGACAACTAGTGTGTGCTCACGACACGTGTATGCAAGACCTACCGGAGCTAACGGAGTTTGGTAACGGAAAATTACCGGATGTCACACAACTTAAGGAGTAATACTTATAAAAGTTACAGGAAGAAAACCTTATCTATAACTTACCAGCTTCCACATGAGAGAGCAAATATTATTAATGGTTTTGAGAATTCCAACCCAAATACACTTCTTGCAAATATTTCATCATTCTTTACACCCTTTGAAAAAGTCTAATAATGTAAATAAAAAAATTATACAAATATTAACTCTTGGTAAAAATATATTCAGATCACAAAGAGAAAACTTTTAGTTTTAATTTAATATTACATACAGAGTTTTAGTGATAAGGGAGTCTCGGTATGAAATGTTCGACGTTGATTGCGTTTAAATTATGGCCTCCAACATTTATTCTTGCTTATAGAAAAAGGAAATAATCCTATAAAAAATTTGTTCATAAATCTGAATTTTATATATGTGACTTAATTTACATTGCATTTTGCACTAGTTGATTCTCATGTTTCCCAACTAGAAGCCTTGAGAATCAAGAATTAAAATCAAACTTGACAAGAAATAGTAAAGAATTAAAAATTATATACCACCTAATCACAATCTTTTGGCTTAGTCATCCACAACTTCAACCCCTAGAAAACCCTGGTACTTATTCTATTGCAAGAATTACCTCATCAGAATCTCAAAGAAATCTCACCAGACACATGGTTTGAAGTTCTTTCAAGTCTTAGCTAAAACCGATCTCTATGCATACCCTTCTTAAGCATAGTTAAAAAAATAAGTAAATTCACAGAGTAGGACACCTATATAGTTAACAAATATTATGTTATATATCTAAGGGTGTGCAATGGGCCCAACCCGGAGCCCAGGGCCGAAGTGCAAGGACCCAAAAAGACCATATAAGGATGGTAAGTCTGGTCCAACTTTAGGTGTTTTAGTTCAGTTTCTCTATATGGATCCATTTGACCGAATACTGTTTCGGTCCTAATGTGGAGTAACTAAAGATGCAGGCAAATCGATCATGCAGGCCTCAAAGTACAAACCAAATTACATAATAAATTAATTTGTTAGCTTTTTGTCTATAAATATGTGAACATGAATTTATGTTAGCCTTTATGGTAGCCTAGTGATCAAAGTTACATAAAGAATTAGTTTACTCTTTACAACATAAAATTTTATTTTTTGACAGACATGCTGGTCTAAAAAAATGCAGACCACATATATAGATCTTAAAGAGTCAAACCACAGTAAATTAATAATTTGCAAACCAAATAGACTTTTTGCAATATAAAGGTGAATTACAATGAATTACGTCTGCATAAAGGATATTTGAACAACGATATTATTGTTCGACATGAACATAGATAGGTAATGCCAAATGAGTCAAATTTCATGCTGCTGATAAATGAACTAAAGAGAATAAAAAGTATACATTAAAAGTTGAGAAACTAACCAGGGAAAGTAACTCGACATAAATAGAGAATTTGCTATTCTCAAGCTGTTCTAACCTAATCACCAGTAAAGAACAACACAAATCTAAAGGGTGTTTGTACATTATGTTTTAAACTCTTTTTTTACCTTATCAGTTTCTTGTTCACATCAATAGACATAGAATGGCCAACATAGCAAAAGCATCTTCAAGAGCCTTGTTGTAAGCTTCAAAGTAAGATTAACTAGACTGAAAATGCAACTTGGCCAAAAAAACCATATATTTACCTAACAAGTTATCATTTTGTTTAGTTAACTTAGTTAACCCGTTTGTTAATCCTGATCTAACCAACAGAAATCGAAAAGAACTTTCAGTAAACAATGTATCTGTGAAAACAATTTTCCTGCAGAAAACATGATAAAAAATTATAAGAAAATAGCAAAACAATCCATCTGTGAACACATCAAAATGAATCATACCAAGCATATATCACTACAAGAGCTACATGCATGAAATAATGTTTGGATTTACCAACCCAAATTCTTATATATAACACGTCAACACTTTATAAAATTTATTATTGTACTTTAAAACTCCTTTTGATCATAGTGTTATGATTCATCAACCAAAGTTATTAAATGCTTAACTATGAAAGTAATAAGTAGTAAGAAATGAATTGCTTGAAATTAATAGTAGAGCTATTAGGAAACTACGATTTTCTTCAAAACTTGCTTATTCTAAAAAATAGTGAAACATGCTATATATGACTACATAACTTGAATTGATTTTAGTAAATAAAAAATACTCAAACACCTTGCCTGCATCATCAAAGAAAAACTTAAACAGGAGCACTAGTTGTAGTACCACAACCTAATATTAGTTGCATAATGAAGTATTTACCATGCTTAAGAATAATAAGATAGATGTCAACCTATCTTTAATTTCATATGATAGTTTTCATGGCCAATTCATAACATTGATACTAAACAGTAATAAGATGAATATCACTTCAGATTCATTAGATAACTTTAATATTTCATAACTAGGGTTTTGAGACTGAACCAAATCATAAGAATTTTAGAACCCTAACAACTCAATTTATCTCCATTGTTGATGGTTTATTTGATGTTTATCATCAATTGATGTGTTTTATGACAAGTGCAGGACCGTTTAAGTGGGTTAATGCAACAGTTTCACAATGAGAAGAGACTTAGAACAATTAATAAGTCAAAAAGGAAACCTGATTATAATGATACTAAGAGCATAAGTAAAGAGACAGAACAAGAACAAGATCAAGATAATACGGTTTTCAAGAATAATGTATATTGCTCTCAAGTTCTTCTACAAGTGTTACAAAGCATAAATCTAAACACAAGTACTTGAGACACTTTATACTATATCCTACATCCGGTCATACTTTGTAAGCCAGCTGGAAACACTAATCTAGACAACAAGATCAATATAGAGTCAAAAGGTAGATCGCATTTTAACTTATAACTATGACATGCCTTAGCTCACATCCTAGTATATTACAAAAAGGATAAAAGTATAAAAGTAGAAAGTTACAGACAAAAGACCTTAATCTACAGTTTGACAAAAGTATGGACTTTTCACCAACTCATATAAGTTGGTGACACTTCAGAGATGGTAGCAAAAAGTGGTTTAGCTTTTGTCAAAAGTTGATTCAGAAGAAATCAGTCTTTCGCTTTGGAAGACATTGTCCTTGAAGCTTCAGGAGACTTCATATTTGGCTTCGGAAGATATGGTCTTTTGGCTTCGGAAGATTTTATACTTAGCATAATTCACTGAATTGTAAAAATCTTCTGAGGTAACTTCCTTATACTTCATATATGCATGCTGAGAGCGCTAGTTGTTCTTTGGTTGCATCAGCCTCTAAGTATATACCTTACAAACTCCCCCTAAGCTGATGCTATTAAAACTAAAGAGACATTTGAGTCTTGATCTTCATCTATTGGCAATCCTTATTTGGATCAAGACCATTCCCTTCATCATTATTTGGTTTGGAACCCTCAGACTCTCAAAGTATCTCCTCATATCATAAAGATCATGTAAATGAAGGTCAAGAATGTTTTCCCAGAAGTAGATATCTTGACCTCCTTGATCTCTACAGATATACCATTTGTCTGGATTAGTAGCAAACATCCAGTACAAGATGGGTCTTTCAGCAGCAAGAGGCTATACTTTAAGTGGATTTTGTTAAGTAGCATCTTCTTGGGCTCCCTCAAAACTTTCTGACCCATCCTAAGGGGCTGAGGTGGATGCCTTTGACTAGGTCCAAGAATGATATTCTCTATTGATGTGACTTCAACAAGGATCAAATATGATGATAGAGTCAATGATTAAGTAACGGAAATACGTAATCAAAGAATATTAAATGCTGAAATAATACTCATAAATGCTTTGTATATTGATTGGTGATGAACAAGTTACAGTGGGTGCTAGGGTTTTCAATACAATGAGTTGAGAATTAGAACCTCGTAACTTGAGTACTAGGTATCTTACAAAATTAAAAACTTACATATGATGGATATTTTGTTTTATTTATAGGCTTACATAAAGTCTGTACAAAATGACTAAACTACCCTGATAGCTATCACAATACTAGTCTAAGTACAAAAGGCTTGTTCTATTTGAATATCCGCGTTAACTAATGTGGATGCCTTTAATTCATAAGCTTTTCTTCTTTATCTTCATCATTAAGTGTTTGGTCATCCGCATAAACAAAAGCGGATAAGCAAACACTTGTCTGCATTTCTTTTGTGTATCCACATTAGTTAACGCGAAAGAACAAATACTTACCAGTATTTGTTCAAACTATCCGCATTTATTAATGCAGACGAACAAATGCTTTCCAGCATTTGTTCATTCGTCGTCCGCATTGACAAATGCTGATAGCCACCACTTAGGCTTTATTCTTAACCCGTATATCTTCTTGGACTTGTAGGATTTCACCAGCAGAACAACCATCAACCACCTCTTGAATTGGCATATATGATTCTTTCAGGGTCCAATAATACTTCCTCTAAGGATTATATAGCCTAAGTAGTTCAATGGTTTGGTAGTGGATGAGGTTGTGAAGTTTCTATTAGGTCTTCAGCTGATGTTTGTGTTGGAGATGATAGAGCTAAACCTGGGTTTGGTAGAGATGGATTCAAGATTGCCTTCATCATGTTCGTAAAATCGCTTGCTTCGTTCAACTTTTCTCTACTCAGAACATGTATCTTCATTTGGCTCATTGTGTGGATGGCTTCAATAGGCATTTTCCTTGGAGATACTGGTTCCTACACACTAATAGCGGACAACCTATCTCTGTGGATCAGCAGAGATCCATCTACATCCACCTTAAGCTTTACTATATTTCCTAAGTTGAGAGGAGTCTTCTTCTTCTTCTTTCTTTGTTCCCTTTTGAGGTTTATCCTATCATAAGCCATCTTCAAAATCTTGATACACTTCAGGAAGAAGTACATGTCAGCATCTCCAAGCATGTTGTTGATTTCCCTGAAATGTCTTGTGAAGATGTAGCAGATATAGGACTCATCAAGCAATTTGACCTCATATCCACTAAATAATTAGATTTCAGCCCCTTCCTTTCCCCCCCACCTTCTTTAAATTACCATTTCATATGTCTTTTCATCATTGAACACATTGGAAATTGGTATTGAAGAATGAGTGCCAGCAACCATCTTTCTCTTCAATGAATCTATTGGTTTTACATTCAATTCAGGAAATACCAACTCTTCAGTCCTTTTGGTTTTTCTTTTCTTGTCAAGGGGATTTTTGAAAGCTTTATCTTTCCATAAGCAGATTGCTTTGAGTGACTCAAAGTTCTTGGTTTTTTTGAAGATCTTCAAAATCTCTTCAAACTCACATCTCCTGTGCATGGCTTTATGATTAATTAATTCAAGATCTGCCAATTCTTTCATATCATGAAGCTGTAGGGAGTTCACCATAGTAGAGTACTCTGTGAAAAATTAAACCAACCATGAGATCCTTTTGATCATAAACATGTTCTAGTCATTGTCGTACTTCCAGGTAATGATTTTGACTTCTATGTTTCCCTATGGAGCAGACACACCCTGAATAATTTATAATGTGGTTAACCCCTCCTGTAGTTTCGATTAAGAAGGTTAAATAAACCACTCAGGATTCCTGTTGAGTATGGGCACCAAGACAGCATGGTCTTTGGAAGTGAGCTGGACATCTTGAGCAGACACTCGTGATCTGGGTTTTCTCTTCACAACCTCCTCTTGTAACTTCTTTATCCTTTTTTTTCTTTTCATTGATCATTTGGAGGGTTACAGCTCTGAGTGAGTTTGTCTTCATGTTACCCAGTTTTCTTTTGGTGTATCCTTGTTTGGTGAGATAATCCTTCATTTCCATATCAGTCATCTTATAGGGATCAGGATATTAAGCTTGAGGAGCTTCAGACAGTTGGGTAGGAGGAGCAGTGAATGTGACCAGAGACTTGACTGTTTTTCTTTCATACTAAGTCACACAGGTAGGATCCAGAAGCAAATTTATCTTGTTTACTTCTTACACCATAGCCTCATAAGTTATCCCAAACACTTCATCTGTATCATAACCATGGTTGATTAGGAACATCGCCTTGATCATCAGGTCACCTGTTTGTGCTTTCTCCACCATTTCTTCCACTGAAGATTATACTTTCATGGGACGTCTTTCATCATAAGTTCATCAACCTGATATCCTCCTTTAATCTCTCCTTCTTCCAAATCTTTGAGGTCAATCATCTTCTTAAGTTGTTCCTCAGCTTTTTCATGTTCTTCATGAAATTCAGCTATAGCAGCTAGACTTCTTGGATCATCTTTTTGTTTCTTTTTCACAGGTTCCTCTTCTTCAATAGGCCGTTGTAACACCCGGAAAATTCTGTTTGGAGTGTCATGTGACTGGGGCATCCATATGCATGGGAGTCATGCGACTGGAGTCCCATATGTCACACCCCGGGCCCAGGTAGGGTGGGACGTCACAGACTAGCAACAACGTACATGGCAGCGGAAACAAACCAATATAGGAGCTCAAAGGGAGAGAACGTCACATGGCATTTGAAGTTTTAAAGGACACCAGGCTGGAAATAGATCCAGCCTTAAATGTTTACATAGATCAACATAAGTCAAATAGTCATTGTGTCAACATTTTCCATCATCGTTCAAATAGTTCAAATCATAATTTTAGTCACACAAGCAAATGCCATGGTCTCGGGGGTTGAGTCTAAGTCTTCCATAATAGCTAAGAGTCTTCACGGGTTGCCTGAAACATGCTCAAAAGAAAATAGAGTCAACTAAAAAGTTGGTGAATTCAAATGCTTAAAACTTAAAAACAATAAAAGGAACTTTTAAAGTTCACATTAAAGGTTTAGAATCAAGTGTGAAAGCTCATGAAAAATCTTATTTGATTTTTTTTGAAAGCATCAATTTTAGTATCAACCATTGTGGGGTATCACAATCAACCCTACACTCGGTCCCCGGTTGGCCTCTTCTAAACTTGCGTTTAACCGGATATTCCCGAAGGAAGGAACTAAGCCTCAAAACAGTGAACCATTCCTGCCAGGATGGTTCACCATGGTTTCTTACTCAAAACTTGTTACATGCCACATACGATCCCTCAGGATCTCAGTAGGGTACCTCCCTATGGCGGGAGCCACTATGTGTGGGGGATTCCCCAAATAGATCTATCCACATAAAACAAGCGGTTCACAAAAGAATTAATGAT
>BJCO01026220.1:0-10083 GCA_018326465.1 Flaveria floridana
CAATTATAAATTATGTGATTGGATAGTGGTGGTTTTCACGGTTTTCAATTATAAACATGGTTTTCATTTGATCCCTCCCCTATATATATATATATATATATATATATATATATATATATATATATATATATATATATAAATAAATAAATAAATAATATTATATTATATTATATTTTTTTCTCAATTGAGAGTATGTAAGCTATTCAGTTTGAGTATTAATTCTGATTGGTTTGTGGACATAATCGTTTCCAGGAGAAAGATGACCTTGAGGCTAAGTATAGTGAAGTCAATGAAAAGTTAGAGCAAACCTCTTCACAGTTGTCAGGATTGCAGCAAGAGCTTGATCGCACACGCCAACATGCTAATGAGGCACTGAAAGCAATTGATACAGAGAGGCAACAATTAAGAAGCGCAAACAATAGGTGCTTGAAGTTTACAATTTGTGGTTTCATGTTTTAAAAAATAAAGAAGTTCTTACATTTTATCCATGTATTAATGGTTATCGGTATTTTCTGAAATCACATACTAAATATGCCAAATTTGTAGAAATTTGCTAATGTTGTAATCTGTTCTCTTGTGTTGAAAGGCCATGATTACAATTTCTAACTATATTTGAAATTCAGTCTTTTGCGAAGGCTTTGGGCTTGGGCCCATGTTTAGTTTTCCTTTTCTGATATCTGTTATCTCACTGTCACTTAGACTTCGGGACACTATTGAAGAGCTGCGCCGTTCTTTGGAGCCCAAAGAGAATGCTATCGAGACATTGCAACAGTCACTAATGGAAAAAGAACAGGTATTGGACTGTTTAAAGTTAAACTAGTTTTACTTTTAATAGTAAAAGATTACTTGTGACTACACAATATTTTGTTGTTTTTTCAAATTAATTGTCTTTTTTTATTAGTGAACTGATTAAGTTAGTTATCCTGCTGGAATCTTCAACTGTGACACAATTATTAGGAAAAATAAGGTTTCAATGGTAGAGTAGTTTAATCAACTTGATATTGGCAGATGCTAGACAACATGCGAGGGCTATTGCAAGCTGCAGAAGAAAAGAGACTAGCCTCATTGGCTGAACTTTCTTCAAAACATCAACAGGTAAATTGTTTGTAGATTGATGGTGGTTAATACGAGTTTAAGTTTTATCCAGTATATCTTGACCACAATATTGCTAATCTAACACCTCTGTTGTACTTTTCAGCAAATAGCAAATTTGGAAGCTCAACTTGCAGACTCATCAGCAGATAGAACCAAAGCAACAGAAACAATATCTTCTTTGCAGGTAAATAAGAATTTATAGATATTTACATAAATATGTTAATCTTTAAAGCTGACATGCGCCATTCTCTTCTATTAGAAACTTGTTGCAGAAAAAGAGTCAAAACTAGCAGAGATGGATGCAGCATCTACTGGTGAAGCAGCTAGACTCAAAGCTGCCATGGAAACTATTAAAGGAGAAATAATTCACCTGAAAAATGAGCATGTACTAACTGAATAGTCTACACTTCACAAATTTTATCATTTCATGTTATTGGTAGCATATTTAGGTTACGTAGTGCATTTTCTTAATAACTTTTTAGGAGAACGAAAAGGAAAAATGGGAAGCTGCTTCCCAGGCACTGAGCAGAAAGCTGGAGATTGCTGAGGATAAGTGTATACGTGCTGAAGTTGAAGCTGCCAAAATGAAAAGTATATATATCACCTCTTTGTTTGACTTTCTATTTCAATACATTTTTTATGGACCTAATGATGGAAACCCACAGGTCAAATGGATCTAGAAATATCTTTGCAAAGTCAACTGTCAAACACAAAGGATGCTGAACTAATGGCTGCTAAAGAGGAGGTACTCATTGTATTTATGTTTCTGTGCATACATCTTGTTGGGAATTTATGAGTTCATTTTAGAAACATTTTTGGCAACGGAAGAATAGAACATGTAACCTTCAAAAACATTTTATCAAAGTTCTCACCATGGATCCAATTGCAAGAAGATGAAACCAAAACAGGATAGTCCACAAGATTACATATACCCAATAATCCTTCTTCTAGTCAAGATATGATGAACATATACCCAATAACACCTTTTCAAAACTCCTTTAAAATAGAGTAGAATATATGTGGAATAAGCACAAGATTACACCAAGAACATGCAACGAACTAACACCCACTTAAGTGAGATTGCATCTTGTTTTAGTACTCAAAAATTGAGCATCACAGAACCAAATTTTGTGTTTTAAAAGTTAGACATAAGCTTTGCTTCTTATTTTCTTATTTGGCTGAGATCCATATCTAAATGGGCATGATAATCATTTTATATACAAGGACATACATCCTATATGTATGTCGTCACACGTCATTATAATATTTTATCAAATGGTGGGTACCCCCATTCCTTATATGGGAGAAAAGGGTTTTTCTTTCAATTAATGGTGTAAAGCATGGTCATTATACATACATAATATAATAAAATGTAGGATATTATCAACCAATACCTAAAATCATCATCTCATGTACCTTGTGCATCACTAGATTAGATAAGTCCCAAGACCATCACCCTCTTTTATCTCCTCTATTATGTCGAGAACTAAGAGGTAAGGAGGTGATGACTTTGATTAAATTATACAAGTAAAATATACTTGTAACTAATCTATTTAGGAACCATAGATTTTATGGTTACATCATAGCTATTAAGTTTCATGAATTTTATGGTTCTATTCTAATTTCTAACTAAAATGATTTCATTATCCACCTTATAAAAAATAGATACTAATAGTTAGGATGTTTTATTTCCACATAATAAACAAGTGTAGGAAGATTCTTTCATGTGTATTTACATATGTGTAAATTATTATGAACAAAAACATACACGTTAGTAATTGTTACAAATAACAGTTATTAATTCATCTTGACAGGGTTATGTATGTTTAAACATATCTTTGATAATTTGCTTAGCGTGTGATCCTTTAGGACCACATATCAATAGCAGCATTATTGGACATTGTGCCTTAGGAGATATAGATCCAACAAATCTTGTTTATATTTGATGCATTTTGAGATCATACTCTTAATACGCAGATCAAGCGTGTAGAAAGTGAATTCGCTTCCTACAAGTCTCGTGCTCATGCACTTCTTCAGAGAAAGGAAGCTGAGCTAGCTTCTGCTAAAGATAATGAACAACTTAAAGCTCTTGAAGAAGCACTAAAGGTTTATATGTTTTTCAGTGCATATTTTGGCCTTCTTCATGATGGGGGGCACTTATATTTACTCACATATACCAAATCATTCTTTTAGGAGGCTGAAAATGAAATACTGATAATGACTGCTGAAAAAGACAAAGTCCTACAAGATCTTGAGAATGCTTTAAGTCGTCATGACAAAGAACTCAGTGCTAGGTAGCTTGCTACTTTCCTTTTAAGATTATTGTTTTCATGTTTTTAGTTTTTGCTAATCATTTCTAGCCTCATCTTCTATTTTGATATCTGATCTTTGCGTCATGGCTGAGTTTATATATTTCTTTCCTTAAGAGATGAAGCTCTTAGCCTTGTTGAGCAACAAGTGAAGAACATGGAAATGAAGCTCTCTTCTGCACTTTCTAGTCATCAATCTGAGAAAGAATCTTGGGAAAAGAATCTTCAAAACGTGGAAGAAACTTGGCAGTGTAAACTAAAATCATTTTAATTTTACAAGTTCTTAAAAATAGAACTTTACCTTAAATTTGTTAAGATGGCTAAATTAACCATTCCACAGTGAGATTTCAGGCACTTAAATCCGAACTTGAAGAACAAAAATCATTGCCTAGTGAAACTCTTCAAAAAGAAGTACAGGATCTCCAAACACAATATAGAAAATTAAAGGTGCTATTTGATAAATTTGTATGTTGAGACTAAATGAATTTGCACTCTTGTTAAATTCTTTTTTCTATTTTATTATAGGAAGAGCATGATTCATTTCGTGATCTTGCTGATAAGTTAATTGAAGAGAAGGACATGGAGATTACAAGGCTTACAGACAACAATAAAAATCTTCTTCGTTCATTATCATCAAAACCATTGGTATCTCAATTGTTCCTCTCTTACCCATCATGCGTTTTATTTTCATTTGTTATTTTTCATTTTGCCATACTGTCAGTTGTTTTTTATTTTCAGGCAAACAACAATGACAATAGCCAAAATATGGGTACATCAAACACAAACACCTCTGTTGCAGAACAACAGATATTGGTATGCACAAATTTTCTCTATCCATGAGTATTCCAAATTTTAGATGCTTGTTCTGTTTCTATACTTTATAAAAATACTTGCCTGTTTTTCACTCCAAATACATCATGATTTATGACGTTTAAAATTCAGATTTTGGCTAGGCAACAAGCTCAAAGGGAGGAAGAGCTAGCTCAGTCACAACGGCATATTCTTGCACTTCAAGTAAGTTTTAGTGGATTTATGTTTTTCAGTTATTTTTCAGTTATATCTTTTTTTCCGTAGTAGATTCTTATGCACTTTATTCCAGGAAGAACTTGAAGAGCTTGAACGTGAAAATCGTCTTCACAGCCAGCAGGTGGGTCAAAATGAGTTCGGGTTTAAATGACTTGGGAGTTGATCCACAATCACTTTTTCATTCAATATCACTGTAGTTAATGTGCCACTTGTGATTTTAGAAACAATATTATTACAACAATAATCTGAATCTTGAATAAAAACAAGTTAGGAAGCTGTATGCACCGGTTTGACCCATTCCCTTTTTAGTTAAAAAAGTTCTCTGACATGTCTGAGATAAAACACACCTAATTGACCATTCATAAGTTCTAACTTTCAGTATCAATTGTTCTGTATCAACCCATAGGAAGCTATGTTGAAAGAAGAGCTTCGAAATATGGAAAGATCAAAAAAGAGGGAAGGAGTGGACATGACGTATCTTAAAAATGTCATAGTAAAGCTTCTTGAGACGGGTATTTTATATAGTGTGGAACCTTAGTAAAAGTTTAAATTTAGTTACGATGTCATAACTCATAAGATCCTATCAATATACCTAAAACACTGCAAATAAATTTATCCTACTGAACTTGTATGTGAATAGGTGAAGTGGGTGCTCTACTACCTGTTATTGCAATGCTCCTTCAGTTCAGTCCTGATGAGGTGAGTAAATCATCTACTGAAAAATCAACAGACCATGTGATAAGTTGTCAAGATTCTATTTGTTCAAGCCATTTAGGATGTTAATCTTCCCATTTTTTCATACGATTAGTAGTTAAGATTTGATTTTGCCTATTTGATTTATGAGTTGATCTGCACTCCACAGAATAGACAACAGAAAATAGAAGTAAACGTAGAGGTGGCAACATGGGTGAGGTTGGGGTTGCACATCATTACTTTTTTCTCATTGTTTAGTAGTTTATTAATCAGTTAATTTATTGGCTGTAATTTCATAAACGTTACTAGTAATCCACTTTGAATACACTTTGGGCTCCTTTCGACCCGTTAAATCCACTTGGCCTGTTTTATTTTTAACAATGTTTTAAGATTTACCCATTAGGATATTAGACCGTTGAATATGTTAAAAGAAGCTTAACTGGCCCATATTTTAGATCAATGGGTCAAAGTTGTCACCTCTAAGTAAATGGTGTAGGACTATTTGCTTATTGATCTCTGCCCATTGTTGATCCACGGTACAGACGGTAATATCTGATAAATTGGTTGGCTTGGGTTATGATTGATCATTAATTGGCCAATTGGGTAAAATAAAAAGTAAAAGCTAAATAGAAATCGCTCAAACAAGCTTGACTGTTACCAAAGTTATTTTATAACGCATACAACCTCTTGAACACTTTATTCTGTTATTCGATTAATATGATTATTACTGTGTGTAATATAGTTTTCCATAATCTTATATAACACATCGATCATTTATAAAATTATTATAATATGGTCAAAAATTTGTGCTGCGTCAACTCAACTTGACCCATTTCATCCTGTAATATTTACCCACTTTGACCTGAACTTGTTTCGACTCATTAATCGAATCATCCATGACCCATCTTGCCACCACTAATCCATGGTGTCCAAACCCAAAGTCGTCTTATACCACTTTTGAATTGTTATAAACAGATAACTTGATGCAAAAAAGTTATTTGTCATCTAGCCTTTAAGCAACTACACTGATACCTAATTTTAGCTTATGACGTGTAATTGCAGTTGCAAAAGTGTCAAAACGCTTATCGCACTTTTACTGATGCTCCACCAACCCCAGGAGGCGGCGAGTCACCAAGTACTGGGCTCTCGCTTTTTTCACGGTTTTCCTTCTCCTAGGAAGCCTGATGTCACCTATGATTCTTGTATTCTTTTTGTAACAATTAACTTTTTAACGAACTATAGCATCATTATCAGAGGGAAAATTACATACAACATATATGGAGTCTTGAAGTTTTGTATCCTGAATTCATCATAGTTTCAGTGGTGTATAAAAGTTTGATACATTTAGTCTTTCTTTTCTTTCATTTTCAACCTACTCATCAGTATATTGTTCAAGCGTTCCTCTAATTGTTACTTTTTTTTCCTGCATATATATATATAGTGTGAAAGTGCTGTTCACATTTCAATGATTATTAATTTGTGATTCTTGTAATCATTATCTCACCATAAAATATAAGTTTTCAGCTCACAAAATAAAAATCTAAGAAATGGTATGAACGTTACTAGTATGGCTGAAATACGAAGAGATAGAACTTGAATTCGAGTATACGATGTTAGTTTAATCTTAATTTTTTGTAGTAGCTTGACAAATCTTTCATGGAAGCTCAAGTGGATACAAACTATTGTGTTGTAATAAGCACGCCTAGACGTGAGGCAACCTAGGTGATCAGCAATGGTTATTGCACTTCAAGCAACGACATACGAGTGTCTTGAAGCACATCATGCCTATGCACATCCTGTTGCACTTCAAGCAATGACATAGGAAAAGCATTGTAGCGGTAACATACAAGTCTCGTAACACATCGTGGTGTGTCTATGTATCCTCTTCTTTTCTGCTCACGAGAGTAGTTTTTATCCTCAAACAAAGTATAACTACAGACTCATGTCACTATAATATTTACAAATGTCTTTTTTACGTGGAGACCACTGATAATTATGCTTATTTAAAATGTATTGGTATTTGATTAGCGCAAATTTTAATTTTGTTTCTACCTGCATCATATTTCATCCAACATTATACATACTTCAGAATTCAGATACATTCATTATTTATGTTTTACCACTTACACATAGTATTAACTTATTTTTTAATAAAATACGTTTTATAAAAAAAATCATATGATGCGCGTCTTGCTTTTAAGCACAGAATCGAGGAAGATTTGATTCTATGCGGCACAAAAATAACCATAAGAACTAAAAAGCAAATTCTATTCAAGCTTGACCCATATATATTCAAGATACATTCATAGCTCATAAACTGGATAATAATTCGAGCCAATACCTTATTAAAGCGAATATCTCGACTCTTTTATGGGTAATCTTACTTGCTAAATTCAACTTCATCAGTCTTGATTCGAGATCAAAAAGTTATACTTGTTTGCAGCCTTAGTACTCAAATCCCCTCTATATCAATAAGCCTGCAGTTTGTTGATGCTCCTGGTGCATATTCATCAGGACCTTTAGTTAAAACCAGAAGCACAACTGCATGTCTCATTCGTCGCCTGTGTTATGTATGTGGAGATGCACTTAGGAGAAGGATTCATAGGTTATGCTCTATATAGGAAAGTGATGTAAGCTATCAGGTAACATTGAGTAACTTTTATTTATTTCGATAATACACTTTAGTTTTGAGGATATATTGGTTATGTTGAGTAGTCTTCCCATGTATCTTTGTTGGCATTTGGCAATCTATGGATATGCAGTTAAAGAAGCTTAAATGGTTAATTAGCATACTCGTCATTGGATCTTCCCTCGTCACCTATGGCTACATGTTCAAAAAAGTCTTTGCTCGCATCTGCCACAAAAACCACACACAAAGGATCAACTGTATATTAAAAAGTAACAAAAAATGACAACTGTTTATAAAACAAATTGTTGCAGAAATGGTTAATAATTAAGACATAAGCATACCATGTTTCATTGTTAGAGATGGAACTTGCTCTTTTACATAACCAATCACCTTCGCTGGTATTCCTGCAGCCATACTTCAAATAAAAAACACGAATTATCAGACTACATGGTTTTAATGTTTGATATAGGCCCAACAAAAGAAACAAAATTATTTCGTTTGCAGTATATATCATGTCTCACCTATGTTGAGGAACATCCTTAAGAACGAGGGAACCCGAAGCTATCATTGCACCTTCACCAATTTTTATATTCCCAAGTACAGTTACACTAGCTCCAATCAGGGCACCCTCACCAACTTTTGGATGTCGATCCCCTGTTTCTTTCCCACTTCCTCCCAAGGTTACACCCTATAAATAAAAAATAGTTACACTCATAAATGCCAACAAGAGGTGAAATGGGCAGAACCAGGTTAAAGTTGAAAGTGGGCGAACCAGGTTCAAAATGGGTTCAGGTTGAAAGTGGGAGAAACGCGTGGAATTGACCAGCAAACAAATTTTGCCTCTTTTTTATTGTATTTAATGTTTTCATATAAATAACAACAGCAATATTATACAACAATAATCCAAATCTTTGAACATAAATGATTCAGAAGGTTGTATGCAATAAGAACAGGACTTTGGGCGAATTTCAACGCATTTGACACATTCCTCTTTGGTGCATTTAAGATAAAACACAACCCAAATCAACTCATTCATAAACAAATGGTCCGTCAATGTTAGTGGTTTAGAAAAATTCAGACCTCACTTTACACCATGTATTTAACCTTAAACCATTTAAATTGCTCCCAAATATAACGCAAACTTCAGTACATTGAGATGGCTTACGTTACAGTCCATGCAGATTAATTGATCAAGTTGGCTATAACTGGAACTTACTTGCATTAGTGAAACTCTATCTCCAATAACAGCAGTTTCACCAATAACCAAACCCGTTCCATGATCCAATAATATTCCCTCTCCAATTTTGGCAGCTGTGTACCCACAAGATATACAATTATAGGTAAAATCCAACAGAAATCTACTATTTACGTTGAGGAAATCATTTTTGAAACAATACCTGGATGTATATCAACTCCAAACACCTAGATAAAAGTTAAACTTTGTAAATAAGAAGAGTCATCTTAAATATATATAAAATTAATAAAAGGTACTGTAAATAAGATAAATTGCAAAATCATTTGTTACCTCGCTAACTCGACTTTGTAGTGCAAGAGCCAACACCTTGCGTCCTTGATTCCACAATGCATGTGCTACTCGATGTGTTTGTAAAGAATGGTAACCCTACAAAAGTATGATGAACTAAATAAATGCCATTGAATTTATCACTACACATCAAAGAAGGTTATAGAAGCCAAAGCAAAGAAAAACATATTTGGTAATAGCTTTCATGAAAGTGAATTAAATCATACAAATTTGCTAAAGATACTCATGAGAAAAGTTCAATTTTAACTGAAATACCTTTAAGTGTAGAAGAGCAGAGCAATACGACAAACATGATGGATCTCTTTCTTTAAATGCCTGAGGGAAGTAAGTTAGTCACCTAATTGAACAATAAGATATACTCCTTTTTAAATTTAACTACCAACACAACCCAAAAAAATCAGTAAATGACATAAAATTGACAATGAAGACATGCTAATGACATCACCTGTAGATCCATGCGTAATGCCCATTTGATGCCTCGATTTTGAACCAACACATCACAGAATATATCCATTAATTGGGTTTCTAATAAAGTATTATTTTGGAGCCGGTTAGCAATAATAAATCCCAACGCTCGTTCCAAACAGTCATGTGACAGTATGCTGGCATATAAGAAGCTGCTTAAAATTGGTTCATTCTCCGCCTGTTCTTGATGTAAAAGGCTGAAGAACAGGCTGTGACAAAATAGTCATGTGACAAAATGTAATTTCAATGGAAAATGCTTGATCTATACAAAAAGTAAAATGGTAACTTGTAATTCAAGCAGTCCATTCAGAGCAATTATCAAA